>WHYT01017479.1:101290-199570 GCA_009806455.1 Tetrax tetrax | reverse complement strand
TTAACACTCTTGGCCATTAAACCATAAGCTCAAGCACATGGGTTTTATTTTGTTATAAACAACTTCATACTGAACTCAAGCTTCAAGAGTTCTTAAATTTTCTTGGACTGAAATCATATGATTCCAGAGGAGCCGTGAATCTTTGCTTTGCACACCATTAATCTCCTCGCTCTCCAAACAGCGCGGGAGCCTTGTCTCGCCAGAAGCCTCGTGTCCATATTAGTCATGAGTTTTGTACGCTTGCACCTCGACACCAGAGGCCCCGTCCCAGCTCACGTCTTGGCTGTTTCAACCCATTCTGCCCCATCCTGCTGCTGGAGGGACCATCTCACCCTCACACTGACTGCTGGCTGATGCCCCAGCATGCAGAAGTGCAGCCTGGTAGCATTCAGAGCTAAAAGACTACTAAAAAAAAAAAAAGTAAATAAAAGTGTCTTTTAAGACACTTGGCGATGCATAGGAAAGCTCCTAAGGGACAACCCTCCATCCTAAGGATAAAAGGAGCTGGTCAAAACCCCACGAGCTTTCAGCGGTGACAGTGAAGTCAGGATAAATCAGGAGACGCGACGTCCATCTCCTCTGCTGCTCTGACTTCTTTCCCCGGTGCTGTCACTCTGACACAAGCTTTCTCTGCTGGCGGAGCAGAAAGGCGATGCCGCTTACAGACAGACAGACACCAGAGATTTACTTCTCTGTCCACGGCGATCCGTCCTTCTGCCGAGGGAGATTCAAGGCTCCACTGCTGAGGCTGTGTGCTCCTCAGGACTGGCTGGCTACGCGTTCAGACAGCTTCTAGCACAGGGAAACACCTGCCAGGGCAGCACCCCTGGGATAAATATGGGAGAACAGGTATCAAAGGAGTACAATTCATCTCCTAAGGAGATCATGAGAGTAAAACGCAGCAAGGAAGGGAAAAAAAAAGTCACAAATCCCAAAACAAATTCTGACAAACATTTTTAGTTCTACAACAAAATAAATATTTAACTCTGATTTACCAAGAATAGTGAGACTTGGTTCACAAAACCTCTAGATATAACAACATATGCTGAGTGTCACAACACTTTGATTACGCTGCTGTAAGTCATGCATGAAACAGCCCAATTTATTACAAATATTCACACAGTCCAAAGCACAGTATAGCGACACGTGCTGGGATAGCGGCCGCTTGCCCTGCCTCCGCCAAACCCCGCTGTAAACAGCCAGTCTTCATGGACAGGGTTTTGTGAGATCGCGTGTCTTACTTGCTTTCTGAAGCACAGAATCCGGGCTCCGTTTGGGGCCTTGCCACCATCTGTCGATGACACTGTCGCACAACCATTTCCTCAGATAAATGGAATTAAAAAAAGGGCTGGGTGAAAGGGAAAGCTACAGAGCTACACTAAATGAGCCAGGGTTTTTTTTTATCACAAGGATGTTACCACATCTTGGGTAACACCTTAACCCCATGAAATGTCAACACCCTTTCACTTTAGGATGACTGTATAGCCTGGAGCTATATGCAAAGCCGCTTTGGAGGCTCAATCTCACACACTTACATTTGCAAATGAAATCCAGAACATGTTCACTAACAGCATCTTCAATCTCCAGGTAGAGCTCAAGCAGACTCCCGATGACCCCGGCCACCTGATGGAAGCCAGCCTTGCCCCGGGGTTTTTTTCATCATTTCACTGCAGTCCAACAAGCACGGACGAGGTGAGACATCTGACGCGAGGCTGCGATACTCACTGTATTTGCCAGGCTTTTGACAACCAGCGCAATGCACGTGACACATTTACAAACGATGATAGGGCACCGGAGAGGATGCTGTTTACGTGACGCAGCCCAAACCCACATGTATATCTTACTAAAACATAAGAACACAAGTAAGGGAGTTCCTCCTAGACCTGGTGCCGTTGGCCTTACCTTTTCATAAAAACAAAACTGCACAGGCAGCGAGGTATTCAGCTTCATCACTAAGGTCAGGGAAATGCTTAGACATAAAGAACCGCAAATAAAGAGTTCAGACCTTGGATTCCCATCTGTGAAGGAGGCGTTGTCTGAGAATTCAACATGCTTCTCGTCAAATACATCCAATTCTGAACATGAGAGAGGGCTATACCATGCATAATTGTATGAAAAAAAGCAGTTTTGCTGGCAAATCCTTTTGTCCTTCCTCCACAACACACAGAATATAGTCACTGTTTTACTTCCCCTCTCAATCCTTCATTAACAAACTCCAACACCCCACAATCAATCCCAAAAGACACGCTGAGTACAAGTGCTATTGTGAAATAAAGGTATAACGTAACAAATTCCAAATCTCTGGTGAAGCATCCGGTGAAGCACAAATTAAATACTACAGAGTTTGTTCCTGAATTATAAAAGTATATTTTTCTAATGATGAATGAACTGGTGTGGACCTTGAAAGGCAGTAGCCTCTGAAAGCAAGCTGAAGTTACCTGTGAAAGGAAAGGCTCTTCGCTTGTTTAAAAAGATGCCAACAGTTACAGGATGCCGCCTTCA
Organism: Tetrax tetrax; assembly: GCA_009806455.1. NCBI lineage: Eukaryota > Metazoa > Chordata > Aves > Otidiformes > Otididae > Tetrax > Tetrax tetrax. The sequence goes on along the minus strand of WHYT01017479.1, from coordinate 197,068 downwards.
AGAGTCAAAGTAAAGGTTTCTTCAGTCCAACACACGCTGCAAGGCTCTAATCCGTGTCCTTCCCTGCTACACCGCTGCAGACGACGTTACGCGCCCATCAGCATGCCCATGAAATCCGATCCGTTCTGGATTGTGATGGGAGCTCCAGCGCTGTTGTCCACAAATATAGAGGTGTACTGGCCAGCCTGCAGAGAGAGCGAGAGGGAGAATCTGACACTTCGTCCCAGTGTGAAAGGAGGAGAAAAAGCGTTTCGTTACCCTGAACTATCCACAGAAGCCTCTTGCCCTTTTCTGTGGCTCCCGGGAACAGGATCTGACCAAACATTTTTACTGCAGCGCTAAAGCTTTGACATGGTGGAAGAAATTTTCTGTAGTTAAACGGTGATATAGGTTTATTACTTAACTAGATCCTTAGTGCACTGGCATAGTGTTGGGTAGCCAGTCAAGTGGCCATTTGTGCTTCAGACTCCCTTCTATGAACGGGAAATACAATTTCTACTTTTCAATACAAGAGGAGATGTGAGAAAATGAGATATTTACTGTCATTTCTTAGAGGGAAGGTTACTTCTGTGGCTTGAGATCAGAACGCGCAACACAAGACTGGCTTTTGCTCCCGTTCCTGCCACAGATTCTTTCTAATCATCCCAGGTAAGGCATCTAACTTCGTTAACCTGAGAAAGAAGGTTAATAAAAACTTCCCCACCTCCTGGGGAGAATTCAGCCTTGCCAGTAAATATCTCCACATCCTGCCAAGCAAACTAGCGCAGCGATTCCGTCTGCCCAGCCTTACCTGCAGCTGCAGTAAGCCGTGTACGTAGACAGTGAAGATTTTGCTGTTACTTTCCAAACCTGCGATGACTTCCAGAGACCTAAACAGTAGCAAAAGAAAAATAATCAAGTTAAACACCTAGGGCAATCCAAATAGCTGTCTGTGGAATGGCAATAGGCTCGTGACCTCCCTAGAAATAGGACCTGGTGGTTCCAGTGCCCATCTGCACTAACCAGGTGGCCTGAGGCCTCGATTCTAGCGGCAATCAGCTGCCTTGAAAAGAGAAGAGCAGAACCTTGTCCTCACCGCAGTGTCTAACGGAAGACCTACAGAGCATACAGGATTGTGAATGCAAAACTCAGCTGGAGGCAGGAACTGGGAGACACCTTCTCTCCCAGAGGCGTTTCTCAAGGTCCTGTAGTCTCTGTCCTCCACCTTGAACAGATGCTAACCACGCCCTTTAGATTTATCTACATACCAGTTATCCCAGTCTGTTGACCACCACAATAGTTTGTATTCTTGTTATTCTGCAAAGCACTAGCTCTAGCATTCTGCCAGTAACTGTTCATTCATTTTCAAGGTACCCAAGGTCTACTTCACCTTAACAATATATGCAGCCAGCCTATGCCAGAAAGTGTTCTGCAGCTGAAAGCTGGTTTGGGAGGACATTTGGATCAGAGGTCACATACAAGCCAAAAAAACCCCAAACAATCGTGCTTCAGTTAAAATTCAAGGGAGAGTTCCAGATCACCCCTCAAGCACTGTTCTTTTAGCCATCATAGTCCCTGCAGTAGCAAAATGTAGGGCAGCTACTCTCTGTGGTACCTTCTGTTCACAGAACTCCAACTCTGCTCCTTTGCAGGGGATTCAGGGTGAAAGGAGGTGCCCGAAACATCGATAACCAGAACAACCCAGGTAAGCTCAGTTCCAAGCAATATGAAAGCACAGAGCTCCATGCCTGACTGGTTCTTCTGAAATCTGCCTAGCCAGTGGCAGCAGATTTAGTTGTTTTCCCAAGAAAACCAACCCCTTTCCTCCCTTTTTTCCACGAAGTGGTGGTGACAAAATCTAGCAAGTGCAAACGTGCCATTTCCAGCCCCCTTGCAAGGAAATCATGTGCATAAAAGGTAGGGGCAATTTGGCCCAGAGAGAGCAAGCCACTTGGCACCACCTTGATTGAAAAGCTCAGTCTGTGTGTCATATCCTGCCAAAAGCCTAAATTGGGTGGGAACTTCCCACCATTAATCTCTTCTACTCCAACTGTCTCCTCGCCTCTGAGTTTCCATCTCTCTCAGCCGAAAGCCCTCAGGGCTCTTTCAGCTCCCTCAGATGAATGGCTCCGTATGCTGACATCCCCAGGAAATTCCACACGCACGGGTAGCAGCTCAGCCCGTGCCAGCAGAATGTCTGTCCAGACAGGTTCCCATCCCTCCACCCATCTTCCTGCCATGCCACAGACCAGTCATCCTCTCACCCACCATTTGAGAGAGAGACTTCTCTCACAGAGCCAGCGCTGGTTCTCCTTTACTCCCACTGCTGTCCAACCCACTCAGCTCAGGACAGCCTTACAGGACAACCAACCATAAATTGTGACCTTGGACAATTGATGAAAACTCTGAGTCAGACATCAGAGAGCTTTATCTAAACGATTAAAATCTGAGCCAGTTCTGTCTAAGAAGTGGAAGGTTTTACTGTTACTGTTCTTTGGAAAATGTAGCTATAAATTCTTCAGATGGCAAGTTAATATCAAAACATCCCAATAAACCTGCCTGGGCTGTATGTGAATCTATGAAAAGATTGCTGACACATCCCAGCTAGAAACAGAACACTTTTCTAGGAGCTTTCAGCTAAAAAGACCTGTGATGAGGAAGGCACAGGAGTTTCTACGGCCCACAGAGAAGCTTCCTATTCAGATAACTCTTGTGCTTGCATTTGTAAGAACAAGGAAGTAAAACTAAAGTCATGTTGAAAGGAATTAGAGACTGGCATCTATTCTTAGAGAGAAAGAGACACAGACAGACACTATCCTTGGACACAGAAGTGAGCCTTCCAGAAGAAAAACACTTTGTTCTCTCTCAGATGCCTTAATCAAATCAGTTGGGAGACTGTGGGATCATTAGGAAGAAAAAACTCACCACTGTCACTTTAATTTATTTTGCAAAATGTTTTAAATGGAATTTAGATTTCCTGCATGATTCTGTAACTGAAGAGAATGTAGAGTGGAGATCAGGATGAGAAAAGAGCTTTTCACTCTTGGAGATCTGCAGGATCAATTTCACTTTTAAATCCTACAAGGCCAAGCAGGTGCCAGTTGCTCCAGGGCAAGCTCCTTGACTTCCCATCAGCTCAGTGGGCACACAGCTCCCTCTTACCCCAGTTACTGATGGGTACTTAGATATCAGTCAAGTGTTTTCCACTGGCCCATGAAACCTAAGAGAGGTTTATTTATTACATGAGGCTTCATGTCAAATTCACCCACCAATAAAGCCTGTCAACTGAAATGCCTATGGAGAGACCAGTCCTGTTTGCGGCACTCCGACTCGCGGAGCAGGGAAGGTGAGGGAGGTGAGGGCTGGAGCAGTCAGCCCAGCAGCAAATTTATGGTTTTGCAGTGTTTAAGTTGCACCTGTGGAGTTGTTTTATGGATATATTTCAGTGGTGCTGTCGCAAGGATGTTGCTACAGCTGCACTGGAAGAGCTGCAGGCAGAGCAGAGCAAGTGTGCACAGCCCTGTACAGGCATTTCTCCTCCTGTGACAAGGGCTGAGCCGCAGAAGCGGTGGCCACGCCGTGCAAGCAGCATTGCCCTCTGCTGGGTGCAATTCAGCCCAGCCCAGGGGCTCCCCAGCCCCTTCCTCCAAGCAAAGCTTGCCAAACTCCTCCGGAGCAAGCTGGTCTTCTCTGAGACACAGGGCACCTACCCGCTGCAGCTGAAAGGGTGACAGAAGCGCAGGTAACGGTATGCTAACATCTGGCACAAAATTAAAGTGTTTCTCTCACTCTGTACGCTTAGGAGGGTAGCTGAGCATTCAGCACCTTTAGCTACATCCAGTTTCAGTCGACTGCATTCACAGTTCTCTCAACATATGCAGTATCTACTCAGAGTAATCAGCACTGAAAGGTTAAAGATCAGAATAAAATACTCATGTAAAACCTAAGGGCCAAATGGAATCACTGTCTTCAGAAAAGTTCTACGTGCATTTATTTAGAAAATTCACTGTTGGTGAACCTGATTTCTACAGCTGGTTGAAATATTGGCCCCTCTGAGAAAAATAATTGCCGAGAGAGCACCGCAGTAACTCACGTGTATCGGTGGCAGAGAGATTCAATGCAGATCAACACTCGGACATTATCTCTAGCTCGGAGTTGGACTTTAGTCTTCAACTCACTGTGGTCTGGGGAAAGCAGAGGAAGAAATATAAGCACTTTTGCAATACAGCAGATGACCAGTTGCTGGTGTTTGGCTTAACAGAGACACCAGTAACATTGTGACTTCTTAGGAAAGCACTTTTCTGGTGTTGCATTATAAAATACATAATCACTGAATGATTAAAACCATTGAACAAATGCACTGGTTACAAAACACAATCAAAACTGCCTTGATGCAGTTCTAAATCATAATATTCATTTCTTCTGAAGTCTTTTACGGGTCATGGTACCAACAGGAGAGCTCACTGCAAAGCGCTGCCATTGCACATACTGCAAACCGAACAGGAGCCAGAGAGCTCTCCAGACTCCTTCCTGTACCTCTCCGGCAGCACAGAAAAGGCTCCTGTGAACACCACTCACCAATGTGGACGTTGGCTGAAAACTGGTAAATGCCAGACACGGGTGCTGTGAAACGTCCTGTTGCCAGATTTAATCCTGTCCCCCGCAGAAAAGCTCCTTTGGCCAGAGGCTGTAAGGTAAGAAAAGCAGATCCTGAACAAGCGCCCAGTACTCCCAACAAACACCTCTGCCCATGACATAGCTTACATGCATGAGAACAAACCTGAAAAAATCCACAAGGCTACTGCCTTCTGTCCCCAAAACACACCTTCCAGATGGGCACTCTCTCCCCATCTGATGCCCACAAAAGGCAAAATCATCAGTATGAGCAGGAAGATGTCCTTCCTGCTCACTGCTCAACTCTTCTACCTCATCTTGACTCAGGCTGTGCTTACTGCATCCCTGTGCTCTGCTGGTCTAGCGGCGTCTGGCCTCCGCTGATGTTCTGACACACAAGATCTCCCATTATCTGAGTCAAGAGGTCCCTACCACTCCCAAAGACGTCCCAGATGGGGACAAGCAGTGCCCTCAGGCTTAAAAACCTGGAACCCTATAGACTGTTCTTGTGATACAAGTACAGAGGAAACACTCATATGGGACTCCAGAGGTTTTCTACCCACTTCAGGTCTAAGTCAGACGGCTTTGATACTGTTAAAGAGCAGCTGCTTGGATTCTTACAGATTCCATACTTAGTTTCATTTTGTTTTAGCCTTGGATTCCACAGAACAGGCAAAAACCTAGTAAAATAGCATGCAGCTTCTCCTCATGGCAAGGAAGCAGTCTTAAGTCAAACTCGCAGCAGATTATCTGGCTCAGACTAAAATAAACTCCGCGAGAAATGTTTGTTGTTTGTTTTGGCCTGCCTGATATGAACTTGGCTAGAGCTAGGGAGAGGCAGGAGTGGCTTCAATGGGCCAAGAAAGGTCATGAGTCAGACTCTGCTTCCACCACAAGTGCATTCTGCGCAATGTGAACGCATTCCCATGAATGCTGCCCTGAAAGGTTTGCCCCACGTTGGTCTTACGGGACAGAAGAGCTGTTCCAGTCTGGCTGTAGAGGCACACGCACTGCTACGGCCCTAAAACGTGCACAAATGCATAACTGAGCGGTCGCAGCACCCCAACATCTGAATACGCTTTCCAATACTTGGTGGCAGAAGGGGCCTGCAACATGGGGAGCAAACTCGTAGCAGTGTTGCCACAGGTGCTATTATGCTAAAAAAAAAAAAAAGAAAAAAAAAGTAGTGGAAAGCCTTTATTTATGTACCAGAAGGAAGTTAATTGCCTCCCCATTCCGGTTCATTACAGCCAGAAATTGTCAGCTTTCACAGTGCACGGTAGGAATAATTTATTTAGTTTTCTCTCTGAAAGGAAGTAAGGCTGCAAATATTTGGGTCTGGTAGTGCTTGTGTGGAGAGTTACTACAGGGTAGAAGGAGTGAAATGAGTAACCTGTCTTTATTCAGCAAATCCCAGGCACGGCTCACAAAAGAGTAATTCCCAGGCCTTATTTACCAAGATCTACCTGTAATCTTAAAATTTCACAGAACTTTACTAGAAATGTTTTTCTGTATGCATATGGTGGTGAAAATATATCCATGTGCAACAGTAGTGGCATTTCTCATTGAGCTTGATTCTGTTCTTCTGCTGTCACTACACCATTTTTTGATTTACCTCACTGAAAAAGCAGACCTGAGTCCTGCATGTGCAAAACTGTGCTGCATGGTGAATTCATTCCTTTCTTGTTACAGCTATTAGCAGAATCAGCAACATAATTCCAAAACCACTGGCTGAGCATGGAAAGCAATTTTAGGCACCAGTAAATTATCACTGATAAAACATTCCTGTTTCTTCACGCCCTCTGTGGCTTTGTTATTCTTTTGCTCATAGAAAGAGACAATGCAGGGAGAGGTTCTGTGGGCAAAATACTCCGTTAAAGCCCATGCCAGTTACAGCTCCCTGCTGCATTTCCTGCTTCACAGCAGCGTGCTCACCTAGCTGCTTCAAGCACTGCAGGGATTTCTACCTGAGAAACTACTTGTGCACAGTTATTTCAGTTAGCAGACCAAAAGCCAACAAAAAAGTTAGTGTCCAGCCATTCTGTACAAAAAACAAGCTTCTCTTCCTCAGTTCATCTCCTGTCCCCACAGGTCCCTCATACATTCCTCTGGTTTACTTCTGGGTGGAAGGAAATGTTCTTGAAGGAAATTTAGCACCGAAGGATGAGAAAATCATCACGCTCTCTCAATACTCAAGGTCAGAGCGACTTGGACACCATACTCAAAGTACAGAGTATAGAGGTAACAGGCCGTTTCTCAGCACAAGCTCTTTCCGCTATCTGAAAATGCTTTGAGTAGGTTCAAATCCAGGAATTAGAATCAATCCCTATCATCCCACTGAGAAGCATCAAACTGTTGGCATCTTCACACTATTAAACTGACAGAACGGAGGGAGAGGAATTCTCATTCACTCTCCCCTTGGACTGTTTTCATCTTTTCAAGAGCATCCACTGTCTCCCTCCCTGCTAAATTCCCCTGTATCAGAGCACAAGCTAAAACCAGACACTTCTTGTCCCAAAGCTGAAATGAAAGGCTGGCATCCAGAGGCCTGCCAGCCCTCCCACAGCAGCTTCAGGGCCAGAAGCAATTAGAAAGAAGCTAGGCGCATGATAACGAAGCATGGGAAGCATCAGCCTACGCACTGATTGCCGAGATGTCTTTATTCACATTTTCCCTCCTAATTAATGAGGCAGCAGATCTCTGATCTCTCTAGCCCTGCCCACACTTCAAGTACAATCTTGCCTCTGTGCCAGCACCCACAGTGCTGTCAAAAACCAGGCTTCCACAAGTGTATTTGGGAGAAACCCAGGAAAGCACTCTGTTTAGAACATAACAACTGCTTCTAGTCCTGCAGCTGTGAGAAGTCCTAGCAGCAAAACTGCTCCGTAGGAAAGGATCTGCTGGCTAGGATTCCTCAGAAAGGGGACTTTGCAGATGGGAAGAAAGCTCAACACCTTACTACATGGGCAACGTTAGCAAACCCTGCTGATGGAAAGCCATCTTCCCTGTTCATACGCTTCAAACTCTTCTTGTCACATCACAAAAGCAACCATGTATCTGAAGGCCTTGTGCTATTAGACAGTCTTTGTGACTCTAAAGTAAGTCTCCTCAATTGCCAAGTAACTATTTGGTTTTAGCTATTACTTTGCTTAGGAGTTACACTTCAAATTCAGATCCAATTTGCAACTGGTTCAGAAATGGTTAGCAAAAGTTTTAATATCAAATTCAATAGCTTGCTTGTAACCGTGCTTATGATGTCCTACAGCAACCCATGACGGTTTGCTTGCCATTATATCATGACTATAATGAAATTATATAGGTAACTTCTATAAGTCTTCTATAAAACATTATGTAAAGAATTGGGCCATCAGGACTGGTCCATCTAACAAAATGATGGCTCTTACTTGGGCTCACAAATCTATAACCAAGGGCTTCTGTCTGCCTCTACATTTTTTACATCTGAAGGTTACTCTGGAACTAAACAGGGTGAGCCCTGAGAAAAAGGACAGATCCTTCAGACTAATGCCAAACGTGGACAAGCCTTTCTCCATCAACTGAAATAAAAAGACCGTGGTTTGGACCTGTGAGAGAGCCGTCTCTTGCACGGACATGTTAGAACTTCAGTAAGAACGGTAATGACATTCATTTGGGCTGCAAGACGAAGAAAGCTTGCCTTTTGGGTTTGTTGGGAAGGACAGGACTCAAAGCTAAACGTCCATCTTACCGCAGATGAGCTTCAGTGCTTAAATCATCGTGTGAGATTCTACTTCTGTCAGGCACAAAAAAAGCTAGTGCTATATTCGTAGCATCCAAGCCTGAGAAGAGCTTTTGGGATTAGTCTGCCCTTTCAGGAAGCCCCTTTATCTAGAGAGGCACCTAGCAGCTTTGCAGACCAGGGGAACTATAGCTAATCTACGCACAATGGCTGCTGTGGAGTTGCACAGGTTCAGTTTTAATCCCTTCTCACCGACTGGAAGTTCTGAAGTTCTACCAGAGTCTTCTTATCGACAATTACTTGTCCTTTTAGCTTGCAATGGAATGCCTCCTCTACACGTCTGTGGGGTGAAACTTCCTCCAAGGAGAGCAGGAGTGGAGGCAGCTGGCTAGGATGGGCTGAAATAGCCAGGGATGCTCGACGCTCAATGGCTTCTGAGAAGAAAAGAAAAATTATAGGAAAATAAAGGCTTAGTTTAAGAGTCTGGTCTATGAAGCCATTAGTTGTGCAATTAGACTTCTGCACTCAACTCTTCAACTTGATCTAAGAAGCACTGTGGAAATATTTTTTCAAATTTTTGATGGCCAGATAGGGGAAAGCTTTAAGGTAAATGTTTGCAAAGTCAGTTCTTTATTTGCCATGGCGCTTACCAAAAGAAGCAGATCACAAAAGCAGAAACCTCTTACAGCCTTTACCTTTTAAAATCTCCTTAAACTCCTGCAGAAGGACTTCCCGGGTGACTTCAGCACCAGGTGCTCCCGGAGGTCCCTGGGGGCCAGGAGGTCCTGGGGGCCCAACAAGGCCACGCTAAGGAAGCAAACAAAGAAAAACATGTGAATTAGAACCAGGCAATTGCAATGACAGAACAAAAATTCTCTCAGCCACGAGGCAGTTCTACAGGGCTGTCAGCCACATGAGCAGCCCCCTCCACTATCACTTCAACTACAATCCTGATGCAGTAAATCTTAAACTGACTCTCCAGCCAGCTGTGAATTCCAGCACTTGGAATTTACTCACATCTTTATGTGGGAGGATGAACTTTGCTTAGGTAAACACTAACTGGTTCTTCAAGTACATATATACAGTGTGAAGCACAAGACTAAGTTTGCTGCTCCTGCATCTTCTCACATCCCCAAAGTAACATACTACCTTTTAAGCATCTTATTCTGTCTGTTCTCTAACTAGAATAGCCATCTAGCCATGTTTTGTGTTATTTATGTGTTGCTCAGACATAACGATCACATACATCAACGTTTGGTGTGACAGTAGAGCTCTCAGAAAAAGATTGGATCCATTTACTCAAAACACCTGAAAAGGTTATCCACACACTTTAAACTACTTGTACAAACATGCAACAGTGTTATCAATGCTATTTTGATGTATATTGTTCCCAAGGAGTCTCTATTTCCTCAAGTAAACTGCAGCAAACCTGCATGGAAGCACTCCTGCCTATCAGCTCACCGAGAAAGAAAAGGAAATCATTGAAAGCATTCAAGATTGTCTAAGCAGAGCACACGTGATCAAGCAGCACTCAGCAGATGATCAGTAATTTATTAATTTGAAACGAACTACTGGTCCACACTTTGATTAATATATCCTTTGAGATACCTGGACTTTATCTAGCAGAAGGAAAAAAAAATGTTAATTTTATTTCTACTGAGCAGAAAAAAGGCTCAGTTCAAGAAACAACTAGCTTAAACAAAAATGAATGTTGACAGGGGAATTCACATACCTTATCTTACAAAGCATATTGTATCAAACTTACTGTCTCAAACTTCTCCAAAATACTTTGGGAAATTCAACACAAACAAACGGAAATGCAGCACTCTCTGGGGTGGCAAGGCAAAAGTTGGAGCACACAAAACAGCTTTCATATCAACAGTAGGAAGGCAAGCTACAGTGCACGTTTATTAGCCGATGGCAATCTAGCAATAACCTACTAATTTCTTGTCTTTCCCTTTGCATCTCCTTTTAGAGGTATTGCCATCATCTGGGCGGTGAACAAAGGAGATCCAGGTCCGCCGTGGATCCGTGATTCGAGGATCTGGAGATTCCAGGATCTAAAGAGAAACAAGAACAAAGAATGATATCACTGTATCTCTTTGGCTACTCCATGGATTCAGAGAATGCAACGTTTCCAGACCAGACTGCTGCCTGCTGCTTAAACCACTTTGATCCAAACGTACTGCGTTTGGGAGGACACTGAAGGTGGGATAAAATGGGATTTCACGCTTCTGTTACAAGCCATTCAGTCTGGATTATCCAGTACCATGCCACTTTTGGTCTTCATTTACAGGAACATTGCAAATGCAGGGTAGTACTTCAATCTGAGTTCTGACACAGTGTGTGAAAGACACCAGCCTTTCACAGAGTCCCATTAGGGTGGGATTTTTTATTCATAAATTACAGGCTAAGCCTGCCAGCAGAAATGTCCCAAAAGCCAGAAGGCTCTGTCCTTAAAACATCAAAATACCTTCTCATAATTTAATATGCTATGACTCGCAGGGCCTCCCAGTTCCCTTTGCTTGACAAATCAGTAAAAGCCAAGAGCTGGGAGCCAGTGCACCTCAGAGACCTTTCTCAGGCTGCTGAGACTCTCAGCCCTCGGACAGTCCTAATGCGTGCCACAGAAAACCTGCCCCGATGCCAGAGATTGTTCACCACTGGCATCTGATGTTTATCAGTTGGATCAATCAAGCAATACAGGGAGATTAAAACGTACAGAAAACCTCAAAATGCTCCATAACTTTCAAATCACATGCTGTAGAGTGACAAATACCAACTCACAATGAAAAACAAAGTCCATGTCTGATCACAGAAAAGATGAATGTTGGCAAATTTAACTACCTTACCCATTCCTATGTTCTGCAATTATTTCACAACCATAAAGAAATTATCTAGAGAAGCTGTGACATTACAGTGCCTAGTTCTGGATCCTTTCTAGACAAAATCTGGACAGAAGAGAGGATCTGTCTTTATGAATTTCGGATGACTTCACATTGGACCCCCTGGTTCCCATTACTCGCCTCCCAGAGACAACCAGAAGTGATCAAATAGCCAAACCTGGTTTTATCCTAGGCTGGGCATGAACTTCTAATTTTAAATTTTAAAAAAAAGGCACCAGAAATCACTGGTTACCAATACCCTTCCAATAGCAATTAACTGTTGACTATGGAGTTTCCAACCTGTTGACATATCAGTGTCCCAGATGTCCACCACAGTGAGGATAAAAGCACAAGCCTTCCCAAAGTTTCACGAACCATACTTAAGTATTCAGAGCCATTAACGAAAAAGACAGAGAGAAAAAAACTGCAACGAACACTTAAAATCTTTAAAGCAACCAAACAAAAACCCCACCCTGTGCCTACCATGAACTTTTGGAATTCATTCAAGTAACCTGGTTTTTCTTCTCCTGATGAGACAGAACAGGTACAGATCAGAATTCCAGTAGAAAAGCAATACAAGGCAGTAGTGGGTTGAGTGGCATTTGAAATTATTCCTAGAGTTCAGGTAAATCAATATTGACCTATCACCATTCAGGAGGAAGAAAACAAGATGGGTGTGGAAAAAGCACAGAAGCAAAGTCAGTCAACGGTGCACTTTTCAGATCTAAAAGGGTTTGCCCCTGGGTACTAAGCTCCTACCAGTCTGACAGCGCTACACAGCTCCGCCACAGCTCAGACACCACAGCTCTACCCTCAGCGGCCCTACCAGTGCCCGTGACCGCGCAAGGTGCTTCCACCGCAGCCAGGTTAGCCAACACATCTACGTTTGCTCACTGCCTGTCTCGCTTGCCTCCCTAAAGCACTTCTCAGAGAGACATAGTGAGTTGTAATAACATTTCTAGTGCCACTTATAAGCACAGATTTCCTTTCATCAAACAGTCTGGAGAAGCATGTAGAGAACAATTAACAAAGAATGCAGGGAGAGCTGCAGTCCCAGTAACTGCAACATACGGCACTCTAAGAGCAACTGGACAGAGGATTGCAAATCCGGGCAAGTCCATTTTGAGAGGAAAAGACCAGTCTGTGTGATCTGCTATGAATAATCCACGCAGCATATACTGCTTCAAAATTAAATCTTAGAAGTCTGCTGGAGTTCCAGCTTGAGGTTACAAGGAATGTCGGTGCTTCTAAGCTGATGCTGAGCCTGGGAAGCTCTTTCTCCGGCACGTGTCCAGGCATACGGGTGCAGTACAAGGCACTTGTCCCTAGGTTTCTGAGCTCATGTGATCACAACGATTTATTTCAAACAGCCTGGGTCAACAGATGATTTACAAACCACCAGAATATGAGCAGCTCCCCAGAAATGAGACGCGTCGTGAGCTGAGCAAGGGTATTTGTTAAATGTACATCTAAAACTCCGTGAAGCCAACTCTGTCTTCTCTATTCAGCAAATAATCTTAGCTGATTTACTGCTAAGACACAACCCACAGACAGATCTGCTCCCGTTGAATTGCTCTATTCAGGCAGTCCACTTGTCCTCCCCTCCAGACGGATGGCTGTAGAGTAGCTGGCGTCTGCGCTCTAAGCCAAGGCAAAGATATCCCGCGACATTTTGCCACATCATTCATGCATTCTGCTGTAATTAATCAGAGCCAGAGTTACGGTTATGCACACTTCCCTCGACACTCAAATTTAGCGTGTATCACACACAAGAGCAAGACAAACTGTTCATAACAATTTAGTTTACTACTTCTGTACCCAAATCAGTCTTGAAGAGTTTTCATGTTTATAAGCACATTTACAGCCAGCTGTAAATTGCATGTTTAGTCAAGGGGTTCTAGTAGGTTGTTTTAGCTAAATTATTATTTGTCTTTCTTACTCTCTGAACCCGGGACTGAAATAGCTTTCCAAAATTCCATTGGAAATTAATGTAAATGGAGCACCATAGGAAATCCTGCGTATTGCGAGATTAGTTACCTCACTAAAACATCATCACCTTACCACAGATTGCTTGACTGCAGATTTTTGCAGAGCATAAGAAAGAAGTCAAAAGACAGGCCAAGAAGGTTCTTTGGTACAAACCTCTCCATCTATCATAACACATAAACATCGAGTCCGGAGACAAATGTTCATAAAATTTGCAAAAGTCCTTAGAACAGCACACGAGGCGCAGCTTATTTTTACAACACACATGAAATACATTTATCAGTTTCATGGAGATTCAATGGTTTCTGATGGGAGAAGCTAGTTCTTTCCTTCCCTACTTCATGTGAAAACACGTGGGTGCAGCATCACCACGCTGAGGTCACGTCGTAGAGGACTGTGTGTATGAGTATTTAAGTTTACCTACTTTACACTTAGGAGCTTTGTAAAAGGATATCCGTGCTTCACCCGAAGGAAGCAAACGTCTTTCTGTCCCAGTGACTGGGACTGACAGGTCTGTGGGAAAGCTGCAGTGCAGTTCACAAAACAGAAGGAAGCAACTTATTAAAAGCAGCACCTAACCCAGGCAGGATGGAGTATTCCCTCAGTGTCGTAACAGAAGAAAAGCAGAGAAAAGGAAAATAAAACCAGTTCATCCTTCAGAAAGGGGTGGCTCCTGTGGCAGGAACTCAGAAGTGCACTCTCCAGAATACAGCAAACATAAAACTGAAGTCTTAGCAACTGGGATGCAGCACTTGCTGCAGATGTGGAAGGGACTATTCAAATGTTCCTGTTTCCACCAGGCTGCGACTCCTCCTCACTGCAAAAATGAGGAAACAGGCCAGCTAGAAGCAGAAGCCAGCAATCATGGGCAGACTGTGACTATTAACTGTGAAGACAAACAGATGTCCTCAGCCTTTCTGGAGCTCCAGCTGTGAAGAAACAGGCCAGAGCAGACATCTTGTCAGGGAGAAAAAAGAAATCCAGATGGCATATCCCAGAAAAATAAATGAAAACCCCTGAAGTTTAAAAAAAAATAATAAAAAAATCCCATACCTCTCCAGTGGCTTGCTTAAATTACAAATCCCTCTACAAGACAGTCATGGCACTCCCCAGTTTCTCCAGCATAAGGATGATTGACATGTAAAATGAATGTTCCATCCTTGTGGTATTATTATTTAATTACTATGGCATGCATGAGCAATCCCAGCAATAAGCATGCAAGCCTCTATTTTTCTTGGCAGCAGCAGCCTCCAGCAGCCAGAGAGACCTTGCAGCCAACTCAGGTATCAGTCAGGACTGAGAACAGCCTTGGAATCGCAGCAAAGGGGACTTGTCCCTCCTGGGGTGCTGTTTATAGAGCAAAGCTAACCTACAGGAGTCAGGAGGAATCCTCTTACAGCGAAATCAGGCTTACTCCTTAACGCTTGAAAGAGCACCTCCAAAATCAACAGAAGCCTTGCCAGCAATTTTTAATGAACTTTCAATCAGGTCTTTTAACATGACTTTGGAATCCAAATACAATGGCACCTATCACTTCAGAATCTGTTTATGGCACTGATGAGAAATTAGGCCACTCTGTCCCTGCCCTCCCTCACAATAAAAGACAGGTTGATCTGTAATTTAGACTGCCGCATGCAAGCAGAACCTGCGGTTCTTTCTGGCTCTAACTGCCAGAACAGCACGCACTGCCCAGAGACACACACAGTTTCTGGCCAAGATTCAGCCAGCATGGAAGAAACTACAAGCAGAAACCTACAGTCAAGTAGCAGAGCTTCCATCCTGAGAAACTTCTGAACTGTATCTGAACTTCCCTGAAATTCAAGGGCTCCGGGGTCCACTCTGCATCTCTGCTAAAAACCAAAGTGAGGTGGACAAAAGTCGTTTCAGAGACCGGATGAATAAAAGAAAAAGGTCAACACTACCTGTCAGCAAGTCTGTACACCTAAAAGCGTCTCAGAGTGATCTCAGGCGCACCGCAGCATTTCTCAGGACGGGACAGGACGGAAAGAAGGCATGAAAAGGTTACAGTTTTGAGAGGGCAGCATCCTTCCCACCCGCAATTAGTCAGAGACGCGTGTCCAAGGACACATACCTAACCATCCCAGCCCACAGTCTTTATGGCTGAAGTTACTGCCCTGCAAGTTTTGCTGAGTTATCGATGTAGTTGTCCATCTGTGATGGAATTATATTTAAGAATTATTTGCTTAATAGCTAAGCAGTTACCAGATACAGAAATGGACCTGACTAAGCATTTCAGTTATCTTAATCCAGAGATTTCTATGGTTTTGCATCTGATTTACACCAGAAAGA
Source organism: Tetrax tetrax (assembly GCA_009806455.1). NCBI lineage: Eukaryota > Metazoa > Chordata > Aves > Otidiformes > Otididae > Tetrax > Tetrax tetrax. The sequence goes on along the minus strand of WHYT01017479.1, from coordinate 181,579 downwards.
GTATTGTCAGCCTCATTATGAAATTAGGAGTAAATTATTTATTTCAGTAGTGTATTTTACTTGGAGCAGGTTAAAAAGTGACAGACCACATTTTTTTTTTAGCATGAAAAATCCCATGTTAGCTGCTAATAAGTTATGGTTATACAAACTCTTGGTTATTAATGAGATGTAAAACCAAGGTCCTGACCACTTGTGGTTTTTATGGATCTCTCAAGATTTTTCCCTAGAGCAGAAGTGTTAGGTTTAGTATCTTAGCCAAATTCAAAACGGAATTCCTACCTAAATTCCCACTATGTTTTGTGATTGAAAAATTATTCTTCAGTCCTCTAAATGGCTATCTCAAAAAGCTCCTCCTCTCCACTTAAACACAAACTGCCTTCAGTGGTCCCACCCATGACGAATTTAATTAATCTAACGGAACAGTTCATGTGAGCAAGAGCTACTCTGGGCGAGAAAACAACAGGTTTGGTGCTGTGTTAGCTACGCTGCAACGTTCATCAGCGTCACCCCTGGGTGCACCAGTGGAGTTCTGTTTTTAGGGACGCCACGAAAACGTAAAGAACTGAACAGCACCAACAGAACACGTGTAGCACAGTGCATCTAGCACACAAAACCAAACCTGACGTAGGACTACGTACTTCAATATTGAGCTTTAAAAATCTTACAAACAGCTCTGAGAAATGAGACCAAGCACTGATTACTTGATGTGCTGAGTCAGGTGTACGAATCCAACATTATTTCCCATGGGCCACAAGGAATTGGTAGGAAGTATGTGATTTGTTATAGTCCTTCTTGTTCATAATATGCCAGAGCAAGCCTGACAGTGATGACAGATACAAAAGATGTCTTCTACTACAGATAAGTCACAGTCCAGTCTCTCCTGCGGCTTTAACACTTGTCAGGCCCCAAAATGCTTTTCTCAATTGCACATGCATTCACACACTGCAGGCTAAGACTGAAATCTCTTTACACATTTTGTGCAATGTCATTGAAGCAGCTGCTGGTTTCAATTGGAAGCAAAAGGTCCCAAAGAAATAATTCAGAGACATTTAAGTAATAAACCAGGTAGATCTAACCCTATATATTCGATAGAGACAGAAGGATCACAAGGAAATAAAATTTCAAGGACTCCTTGGCTACACAGTGGGTAACTAAATTAAAAACATTAGACTATTTCTTGCAGAAATTCCACTGAAGGTAAAATCCTATTGACCTCAGCTCATCCTTGAAACTTCATTGGGATGCTGAGTCAATAATTATGTCTAGGTTAGGATGCTGCCTTTGAGTTGCTCAGCTGAACTACCCCTAAAAGCAGCTCATAGAACAGCTGAAGTTGGAAGTGAAGATGGAATCCACAGATTGTCTGGTTCAACAGCCCCTGCTCTAAGCAGGTGAAGTAGAGCAGGTTATCTGGACCACGTGCAGTGAGGTTTTGACTGTCTCCAAGGATGAAGACTCCATAGCCTCTCTGTCCAGCCTTTTCCAGAGTTTGACCATCCTCACAGTAAAGAGGCTTTTTTCCTCATCTTTAACTGGAATTTCCTGTATTTCAGCTTGTACCCACTGCCTCTTGTCCTTTCACTGGGCACTAAGGTCTGACTCCATCTTTATTCCCTCTACTCGGGTATTAAACGGTAACTCCTGGTCCGTGTCAAGTCTAGATAACCACTGGACAGTCTACTACTGCTGAACTCCTGGTAGTATAACACCACATCTTGCAAGACAAGATCTGTGCCTGGAACGGGGAAGGCAAGTGGCAGCTGCAGGTACTCGGTAAGAAGGTCCAGTAGATGACCACCTCTGTATCCATCGGCCACGCTCTGCTCTCTCTTAGTCCATCTGTGTCAGAGAAGAAAACTCTCACGTGCTTGGCAAGCACATCACATTGACAGCAACTCAGCAAAGATAAGAGTGGAGAAAAACTTTTAAAAAACCCCAACACTTAAAAAACCCAACACACTATTTCCTTGGAAATATCAGGTTTATCGGGAGATTTGAGACTTCTGCTTCCCTGTTTTAGGTAGAGGTTTCACCACATGACTCATGCACTGTGAATGTTAAAGGGGAGCTTTCTCCACTCCTATTTGAAAAGAATTCCCAAGAGCAATATGTCCCAAGTTGTTTTGCTTAATTAGAAGGAAAACACATCTACCTTTTCAACTGTATGAAGAAAAATCACTACTCTCAGCTACTATTTCATTCCCTGCTCCTTCTGCTTTGATAAACCTACCAGCTGGCCACAGAGTCTTCCAAAGTAAACGCAGTCCTAATTTTTACTGTACAAGGCCAAAAAAAATTTCCATCTTTCCTGTTATGTGCTGTAGAGAAATGAAATGGGACATTGCTGTTGTTTCACTTTCCTGCGCAGAGCATACTTTCAGGAAAGGTACTTGTGCTCGCAGAAGTACCTTCAAGGCTCAAAGAGATCAGTTTTCCATAGAGAGCTGCTTCCAACCTTCCTTTAGCTCAATAGTTTATTAAGGATAGCTTCACTACCGCTTTACTTCTTCCCCTAGTGCATACAAATTGTGATGCTTCGCTGTAAATGGCAACTGTCATTCACCCCAGAAATGGTGGCAGTTCTTAAGCACTGCATTTATAGTATCTGTAAAATAACCCCTTCGCTTTGGGAGGCACTATATAAATGTAAAATACAATACAATCACCCAGGGCATTTAGAAGCAATACTTAACTAGAGCCTGGACTTCAACTTCAAATGGATTCCAAGGAGAAAAATTCACCTTGCAAAATTTGGGAGTAGAGCTCATATAAACGTTTGCATCAACGATTTGGTTTCATCCTATCCTTATTAAACAGAACCTGCCTTCACTGAACTCGCCAGCTCTCACTGCAGCCAAACCTTTGCCATGGATATTTTAAAGCAAAGTATTTCAACACAGAGACTGCAGCTTCCAAACAGTGTCTGTTTTAACGAATGCCCACTAGCCTCCAAAGAAGTACTGTGTTTCTTCTAGCAATAATGTATGTCTGACTGTATCAGAATTAGCCAGGACCAGTTTCTGCTTGCTTTTGCAATCAGAATATATTCTGCTTGCAGTCCAATACACTTCACATCAAGTCAAATTAATTCCAGACTGAAATTTAGTTGCACCAGATATGTATCTGTCCCCTTTTGCAAAAACAGAATGAAGCAGTTCTGGAGAGAACAGAAGAAAGTGATTGATTATAAGCACCGCAAGAATTTAGCATATATACAACCTGTCCTGACAGAGCCCTGCAATACACAACAAAAATTAGCTGAAGAAACGCTGCTTACAGTCTCCTAATGAGAATTTTAAGTGCAGCAGCCAGTTTTTTTACATAGAGGACTGTTTCCCAGACTTGCCCAACCTTAACCAATTACTCTCACAATAGCATTGAAGAGGATATTTAGAATGTCAGCCCAATTGTTCTAACTTGCCCCCTCTGCCATGCCCCAATTTTTGACAGGTTTGTTCCTCTATTGCTATAGTGACTGCCATCCCTAATGCTTGTGATCAAAGTCATGTTTTAGAGGTCACCTCCTTTTGAAACAAGGGACATTCCTGTGTGAACAAGGCAGGCAGAGTGAGAGATAAAGGGCTGTGTGCTCCCTCCCAGTGTTGTAGTCTCCCTTCGATTTCATCCTACTCCTCATTCTAGGATCTGCTTTTAGTTCCCTAACCCTCTCTCCTACTCCCAAGCATTCTATGCAAGTTTTCATCTTAAAGGATTCTGGGGGCTATGATCAATTCACTGGAAATTTTTTGCAGCTCTCAGCTTGGGGCAATTCTCCGAAACACGTAACTGGAAGGATCCTACCTTGCAAAATTCACTCACTAAGCCTAGCACGTTATCTGCTACAGCCACTGAGGTATCACGCACACAGTGTTACACTTGTCACCATCCTGAATCCTTTCCTAGAAGAGTCTCAATCACCTTAAACAGATCTTCTAACTACACCAAAATTTTTCTCATCTGTACTTTTCAGTCACCACAGCCTCTCTGGTGGAAGCTGCAGCGCAGACAAAGCTCAGGCATGCTCAGGTGTTAACACTGTTGCCTAAGACAGTTTTGAAATAACATTGCAGAGAGTAAAGAGGTTGCCTGCAAGAGATACATTAGTACTCCAGTGTCATTATTTTACTGCAATAGCCCACTTGCCTTTTTCTAATTGGTTGTTTCTGAACAGGAGAGTGTTCACACACTAGGACTCCAAAACATCTTTACACTTAATCTGCTACTATGAGACTAAAACTTCAGTCATGCGTATTCTAAAATAAATTATAATCATAAATTACAGTATTCCAGTGTTTGCTTCAGTAAGCTAGAAAATCAATCATGCAAAGGCAAAAGGCAGAACATTTCTCTTCAAAATCAAATAGAACTTGGCAAGGTTGCCTCAATCATTGGAAAAAGGAACCAGCATCACATTACTGCCAGAAATAAGTTCTACCAAGTACTGACAAGACATAAACACCTACCTTAGTATGTCCGTGCAGTTCTTCACTGTTTGAGAGGGTAGCATTGAAAGGTTCTGTGTACTGATTAGGTTCTTTCTTTGTCTTTCTCTCTCTCTTTGCTGCTGCAACTCTGAAGAGGCAAAACTGCTGACAAAGTAAAGTTGCCACAAATACCCAGGTGCACCCCTTCATTTTGAAAAGGGAGGGGCCAAGTCAGGAAGGGCACTCTCCAAGCACAAAAACCTTCACCACCAATAATAGGAACAGATACAGACTTCTCTCTAAAAAAAAAAAAGTGAAAAATAAAAAGGTTAGCACTACTAAAGATGATCCTCCGGGCTATGCAATGTCAAATGAGCAGCATGCATGGATGCACTGGTTCCTGGAGAGATCTCTGCTCAAGCGGGACACATGGAAATGGTATAGATAAACTTGTTTGAAAATCTGGAGTCACTTGAAGAAAGAGGTAAGTCCATTCAGCCTCTTGAAGCTTACATAAATACAAGAGGCCCTGGAAAGTCCTGCCACCCACCTTGAAGTGTCGCTCGCCCCCCCAATAAGTCTTCAGATTCGTTTAAAATGCACTCAACTATGAAACCCAGAGAAGTCAAATTGCTCAGGGCAACAGTTGCTCAGGCTGGAGCTGACAACACAAACTCATTAGGGGGGTTGTTAGATTGCTCCTCTTCAACAGGAGATTTCACTTTCTGTCATTTGAAGCATTGTGTTCAGGTCAAAGCAGGCTTGAATAAGTTCCATCCATTCTCTCTTGAATGATGCTTCCCCTTCGTCAGCGACAAGTCCTCATCCTTTCCTTTCAAGATGCTGGGGAACTGTAACCCAAGGTTGCTACAGCCACTGCTCTTCTGAAGAGGCTGAAAGCATCACAGCTCAGCCAAGTGCTCTGCCTTTTAAGAGGAAAATAAATTTCTCATATCATAAAACAAGGAGAAGGAAAGAAACTGAGGATGTACCGAGGTCCATTAGGAACAGATAAAGTTTTCCCAAGTCTAGCTTCTCTCCCTCTTTAGCTGAGTTTATCTTCACTTTTCTTTAATGAGATGATGCGGAGTAAGTCTCGATGCCACAAGCAGCTGTCAGGATGGAGAACCTCACGTCTTTTTCATCCTCATCTCCCCTCACACTAGGCAAGATTTCAGGTACCTCTGAGTGTAGATCACGTCTGATTTTTCTTGCTGTTCCTTTCCCCAGCTGCACACTGGCAAAACCCTCCTCAGCTTTTGCTTTACCTCGGCAAATAAGTACTTCTTTCCTGAATGAGTTTCCATCAACTTCAAGAAAGAGGAAAAAAAAAAAAAAAGAAAGAAAAAAAAGGAGGAGGGATCACATTCTAATGAGCTGTCAAGCCTATTCTCTTCACATTCCTATTAGACTCACTGATAAGTGGAGCTGGCCCGTGTGCCAGGCAGATTTAAATCAATGCCCGTTCCCTGCTCCCTCCCCTCAGCCCTATTCTGTACCTCCCCTTCATTATCTCAGAGAAATCACCATTTTTCTGGGAAGTTTGTAAAACTGTATGTGAGTGTGTGGTAGAGCTAAAAATATGTGGCTTGGAATATGCACTCAGCATCGCACCACACATCGATACATCAGAACTCTTGCTTTATACTCTCGTTAGCTGCGTTCCATACAACTTTTTCCCCTAGCTCTCATTAGAGCCTGGCTCAGTAGGGGCTTTCTGATTTATTTTTTTTTTACAGGAGGGAGGGCTGTTTATTAAAAATAACAGAAAACCAAAGGTTACACGTCTTACAAACATTTCATAAGGGAGATCTTGAAGTACTTGGACAGTTTGAAAACCTTTGTTAGTTCCCCACCACCTAGAATAAATATTCCTATTCTTTCTACAAGTACTGAGTGATGCAAAAATTTATCTAGATTGTACCACAAGAAAGTCTAAGAATGACAAAAGACTGAACATCACACAATTTGAAGTCCCTTATGCAGTCAGCAAGCAACAGATTTGCTTTAACAATCCCGTTACCATGCCTTCTGTAACCCAAATAATAACGTCAGCACAGTTCTTCACTGGACTTTAAAGACAGCCAGGGTGGATCAGGAGCAACAGCTCTGTTATCTATGGCTCAGGGAAACTGAGGCATCAACAATCTGAGGGCAAAACCAAGTAGTACAACACAGACTTGGTTATTTGTTTTTTTACAGCATCTTTGGAGAGAAAGGGAGTTTGGGAAAGAGAAGAGAGTGAGAGTAAGAAGGGAAGTTACACAGAAGCTAAATAGTTAACAGCATATCACCCCTCCCCCAACTAGCTCACATTCCATCAAAACTACGTGGCAGACTTTATTTGTTAATAATATTTAACTTTCTTTGGCGCCTTCTCATACTTAAGCCTCTTTTTTCAGGTTAGTTGTAGACAAGCCATGAATTTGTAAAAGTGCACTTGATGACACATTAATAGGACAATCTGTCATATTGCAGCTAAACAGCCTGACAGATCCACACACCATGGCAAGAAATGACATTCAAGCCTGGAATGGGGCAATCGCTTTTGTGGTCTGCCGGTGCAGGCTGCATCTGTCTGCCTGCAACATCTTCTTTCCCATCCCAGGACTACATCCTCAGATTTGGGAGAAATGAATCCTAACTACGTTTGCAAGCACAAAGCAAAGTTACTCGACGGTCCAGTTGGATAAACTGACTGCAGCTAACTCCCATTATACATTTCTCTATGTCGGGCTGAAACAAGTATCAGCACAGCTGTAATCTCTCCTCCAACCTTTAATTCAGCATTTGTATTATCTACAGAAAACTGCACACCGGGCCGCTGCTGTTCTCACATCCGAGCTGCAGCAGTTTCAAGGCACCTGAGTCTTGCCAATGCATGAACAACATTCAAGCCCCATTTGCACAAAAATAGGAATAGATTGATGTTGCACTTAAAAGCACAGCAAACCAAGAGTCTCCAAGTGACTGCAAAGACAAATAGTTTCTTCTCCGAGCTCAGCACCATTGCAGCAATAACGGGAACAGTTATGAATGTAACAACACCGGTTCTGTATAAGGAAAGTTTTGAAGTAGGGAAGATATTATAAGAAGCCACATTTGTATTTCAAAACTGTGTGCAAGAAGCCAAACACAGTGTTTGCAAACACGGTAAGAAGCATGTGTAAAGTCGGAGAGGAAACTGAATAGTCAGGCAAGAAACCTGTGATTTCATCTTTTGATCTCTACTTATGCAATTTGTCTTTTACTCAAGGTAGACCTTACCTAAGTATGCTAAGAGTAATATCCAAAGGATAAAAGGTCAACAGCTAGGATTTTCCCCAGAGTTGCCCACTGTAGATACATCCACCAACCCGTCAGCCTTGGCGCAGAGATGGTGATTTTTTAAGCAGATGCAGTAGGAGGCAGAGTACTGACATTACTTTCACTGACACACACACCCACCCCTGCTTCACAGCAGATGAAAGTCTAGAGTACTCCTGTGTTAGACCCCTTGGGTTTAAAGGTGGGGTTTCCCTATGCTAATCCAATATAAACTCAAGCTGTTGGTTGGGTTAATACACACACACACAAAAAAAAAAAAATAAACACACCAGCAGATAAAAGAACAGCTTTGGGAAGACAGACCAAGAGCTTATGGCCACTTCAGTTGCCTTCTGCAGAACCCCCCCGCACCTCACGTTTCTGAGCCTCTCTACCAGGCTCTGTCCCGCATTCCCCACCCCGCACAGGCGGAAGGCAGCTCCGGACCCACGCGGGATCGCTACGCCATCTCCTGGCAAACCCACGGAAACACCGAGCGCCAGGCAAAACGGGGAAACACTTGCGGCGACTGCCAAGGTTTCTCTTGCGGTGGGCTCCTCAGAGTGAAATAACGTTGTCGGGGCAAAGCTTTTCCCGCTGATAAACGGTTCCGAGTAAACCAATCACCCTCATTCGCTGCCCAAAAAAGTCTTCTCAATAACATGAGATGTGACTGCTTTATACTCAACACCCTCCCTTTTGTGTGTGTAGCCGATTTTTCCACTGAAAACATGATTTTTCTGTTTTAAGTGCTAAGATCTGGCCTTTGCTGGGCAGGGAAAAGTACCATCTTGTATATTATCTGTCTTCCTGTGACTGGGTTGCAATATATGCCACTAATAGTAACATATCATTAGCAGAAATTATTCAGAGACATTCAAAAAATACCTTTTGAAGCGCAGGGCTTAAAGTAATAATTCTAATTACAAATTATGAGCTTGCTCTTCTGAAGAAGAGACAGCTTGTCAGTTGCTGACTGCTTATACATTTAAGGCAAGTTGGAGAATCCATGAGATGGGCAAGAAGCACCTCACTTCTCTGGCCTTCTGTGTATGGGAGAGTTTCCCATTTAATTCTTGGCTAGACAGACACTATCAACACCCACAATCAGTTTGAAATCGAAGGATAGGAGGGGCTTTTTCCTACAGAATTTGTTTAGGGTAGGGGCAGAACAATGCCTGTCCTCACAGCAAGAACCCTGTATGACTACACGGATCAGAAATACAGCAACGTGGCTATCCTCATCTTCTAGCTCCTAACGCAAGCACTAAAAAAAAAAACAAAACAAACCTGACACAATGAAAAGCACCAACTCTAAACAACGGAGTGCAAAACAACTCCAGGCAGAAGAACTGTTCTGAATAAGGGAAAAAGGCAGAAATGCCAACATTATTAAGGGAAATGCATCATTTCATAAAACAAATTAGGACACAGCTCAGCCCTGGCAGATGTCAGTCAAGGAAAAAAACCTCAGTTCCATCAAGTTATAAAGAAACTGCTATTAGAAACAACTATGGTTTGGATCCACGCACGCAAATGGAATGCCAGCCCAAAATCAAAACCTGAAAGGCAAAAGTGAAGACAGCCTCTGAGTAACGTGTACTGCTTTACACAGAACTGAAGCTGTCTAGGTATCACAGAAATAGCTGTCCAGATGTTAAGGCAACAGCAGCAGAAGTCAAACTCTACTCAAGCAGCAGCTGCCGAGTTAGTAGGAAGGTTTCGATCTACCTTTTTCTTCAGTCACCACTGTTGACAAAAGGAAAAATACATCTGGAGGTGGAAGAGAGACAGTTCTGCCATAGTTTTTATTTTCTAGCCCATCTATATCCAGTTAGATTACTTCCCATGAATTCCTTTCCCAAAAACAGTCCCACAGAAAGTATAAATTTTATCATGAATGTTTATTATGAACAAACAACATTACAATGCAGTCGTTTCTACTCCTCAGTACATGCTTGAAGTAAGGTAGCTTCTGTGACCTTGAAATCTTAGGGGGAGAAAAGTTAACTACACACAAATCCAGGATTTTAAAAATCAAGAGATCTTTAAAGGTGACCACTGAGATGTCTTCTGATTCAAGCTGCAAAAACTCCCTACCACCTGGGCGTAACAATCTTACAGAAATCTAAGAAATTGCAGCATGAAAGTGAAGGGCCAGACGTTTGTTCCAATGTCATATACTGAGGGACAGCTTTTAGTTTTATTACATTAAGTAATGCACTGCTTCAGGGCATGATCACATTTTTGCATGGCAAAGAACGGTGTACTCCATCGACTGGCTTTGGTAACAAAAAGATCAGGTACTGCATACTATTATAATCGCATTTTAAAACACAGAACAGTAAAATCTACACAAAAGGGAATAAATCTTCTGTTACCAAAGGCAAGGAGCAAGGAGATGTATCAAAATCTTGTAAGCCACAGGTGCAACAGTTCAGTCAGCTATCGTTCCTAGCTTTCAAAAAATGGCACCTGAAATGACTGTCAAGTCTTTCTTGGAATTCAGGGTACCAAAGAGAAACTGCCATTGGAAGTTTTGTTTTTTCAGTAAAACCAATCCACAGAAAAAAATGCAGCATGTCCAGGGTTTAACCAAAGCTTTCTTTTGTTTCCAATTGCGGCACTTACTGAAAACAAGAGACCCACCTTCATAAACTTGTGTGTAGCTTAAGGCCAACTTCTTGTCATGTGATAAAATGCCTTTTATTCGCCATCTCCCAATTTTACTAGTTCTTTTACCTTGGTTAGGTACATTTCACAAAAGATGCCAACACACTGCACCCAAGGTCTCCTTGCCTTCATTTATGTGGACAACAGAACTTCCGTAAGATAAGAAGATAAACATAGATAACCAATCATCTGTCTGTAGGCGATGTCAATGGTAATAAAAGGCATTGCGAGGACACAAACGTGATCTATGAGGCAGAACAGCCTCAGCTACAGGTCCATATGCTTTGAGAAAAAAATTACCAGTTTGACAAGCAATCTTCAAAGTCTTATCACTGCAGGAAAGATATGACACTCCTCCTTCCTATCCAGCACACGCCAAGACCGACAGAACATAACTGTTTCTAGATAGATACAACTAGTGCTTCTCTTTTGACAAGAGCTGATTAAGCACATACAAGAGGTAAATTAAAAAAAAAGTTATAAATAAGATTTGGTAAAACCCACAAAATAAAAAAAAAAAAAAATCAAAGATTTATAAATACATCTTAAAGTCCAGCCTTTTTCAAATTCCATCCCCACACACCCCACCTCCTCCTTCCCTTCCTTACCTCAGTAAGAACTGCTTTAAGATTTCTTTAGTATAGAGCTGTTCTGCTAGTTTTGATAATTCCTACCTATCGCAGAGAATTGGTCACTTTTACTGATGCTCTAAGGTGCATGGCTCATGGGTTAGCAATAAGTTTTTGCTTACAATTCAAGGAGAAGCAGAGAGAGAACAAATCTGAAAGGGAAAATAAAAGTTTCAAAAACATTCTTAGATACATGAGGTAATATTTATTTGGGCTTTTCACAATACTTAAAATAAGACTACGCAGTTAGATGCAGAGCTTCTTACGCTACTGTCACCTCTGACAGTTTGTTGTACCATTAACAGTGAGTGCGTTCTTCCCCAGATGACTAGGCATCACTGTCAATTATGAAAGGCACAGTAAGTTTGCCCCTGATGAAAAAAAGCATTTGGATAAAGTTAAGGGGTGGAAATACCAAGTAAACCGAGTTAAAGCAATTTCAGACTTCTGAACTACCCTAGAAGCTTCACTGTTTATCCACAGTCCTGTAATACCATGAACAAACATCGGTATTTCAGTCATCAGTCACCTGAAGGGGAACAGCGATGAACTTATAGCCAAAAGCAAAAAGCTTCTAGAATCTCAGATGAATTAGAAGGGTTTGGGTTTGGGCTTCTGGTGGTGGTGGTGGGTTTTTTTAAGAGTTTATGCAAATCTTCAAGTAAGCAAGTGGAACTAATTTTAAGGGTTTACTTCAGCTAGTGACACCTCAGATTAATTCAGCTGACTCTGAAGAAGCTGGCTTGTTATTGAGACTCATTTGTCTTTTTCTCTTCACAAGGGCTAGGGTTATTTCGTCTATTGAAGCCCAAGAAATCCAGAGATTTTCTGAATACTCAATCAACTCTCCATCGGTGTGTGTAGTTTTATTATTTTTTTCCAACAGTGGCACCTTGTGATCAAAATGAAGTATTACAGCTTTCAAATAGAACATCTCCCAAAATGGAATCTGTAAGTGAACAAATTCAAAGCGGCACTGGATATGGGTATCCCTACTGAAGACTGATTCAAATGCTTTTTCTTGCTAATCATTCCTAAAGGTTGACAACTGCAGTTCTTGTAGCCCAAATAAAACTTTCAATGACATTGTGACAATTTAGACAACACATTTAACACACATGGTGTTATTTTCCCACTCATCTAATCACTACTGACTAGATATGCAATGATGTTCATTCTATTTTTTAAAAGAAACCAGCCATCTTGTGTAGCAATGTTCACATTAACCAAACCCTCATCAAGTCCACATGAAATCTCTACTTGAATCATTTCAACACCTGTACAGACTCTTCCCTAATGAAAATACGATATGCATAAATTGTGAAATTTAAAAAATTGTTCAATGAAGTAAAAAGCCTTATTTGCTTAAGATTCTCAGATTTCAAAGACCAGATGGAGAACTGCTATAAAAATCAAAGCACTAGAAATGTTAGCGTCTCATCAATAATGCTTTGACTTATTTGTGAGCCACTACTAGATAGTAGCAAGGACAAGAGGATCTGTGAGCAGAACTTCTTTTAGTTTTCTGACTAATCAACACTACTCCGTTTCCCAAACATAACCCATGAGCCAACCAATGTTTTACCTGCAACTTGGCAAAACAAATATTTAACCCAGTGTCAGAGTCAGATGCCCAGAGTCCCACTCATTCTGCAACTACCACTAATTTGGTCTTAGATTTATTATTCTCATTCTTGCGCTATGCTTCTCAGTACATACTTGACTGTGTAGGCAAAGGCTGCAAAACCGACTATAACAAACAAGTTCGCCAAAGCTCCGCCTAAAAGTCCATGGTTACGATTCGCCTGTTGGAGACCTGGATGATTGGCAGGTGCCAGTGGGACGTGCCCATTAAGAAGGGGGATTCCGTTCTGCCCGTAGTGTGCTTCCCCATCAGGGACAACATCTGGTAAAGGGAGGGACGGAGGTCTATTATTCAGCTCTTCTTGTGCTTTCTGTTTTTGTTTTATCTCCTGGAGAAAGAACAAAAAAGAAAACTGAATAGCTGGAAGTGAAAGTGGCGAAGCTATTGGTTGTTTTGAAAAGATTTCAGAACCCAAGTTTTTACATAACTTTACAAAATAGCACACTTCTTTACATTGTCAGTCTTTTAAACTAAATTAACTGCACCACATACATTTGTACAGTCTCCCAAACTTCTTCCAAAGTGACCTACTTCAGTAGTTAACACTAACAATCATTTGGCCAAGTTTATTTTTAGTTCACATGTACATTTTACAAGAAGCCTTTTTTCCAGAAATGATAAATTCTTGCATCAAAAGTCCTGCATGTCCAGCTTTTCAAACACAAGAGATTTAAAAATGAAGCAAGCAATCACAGAAGCTTAGAAGAATTAAAACAATAAGCATTACATATTAAAAATCTGCCTGCACTTGGAACACAACAGCAGTTATTATCATCATCTTCAGAGTTATCTCTGATTTAGGTTCTGGCAAAACAGTACTGCAGAAAGTATTTCTGATTCTCTGGCATTCTTGTAACCAGTAAGAAAATGCAATTAAAATCTTCCACTCAGATTTATATCTGCGTAAGGAAGAAAGGAAATGAAGATAAAACTTTTCTTTTACCAGAAGACTGTCTCAAAAGGAGACAAAGATGGAGGATGGTTTTTAAACTAGAGCTTTGTGAATACCTATAATAGATTAATCAAATCTGAAGTTCCATAAGCACTCACCACTCTGCCCAAAAAGGCCATTTCTGCCTGTGGACAATGTTTACTTCACTAGCTGGGCTGAAATGTTTATGACCTCAGATTGTCCCTAAAAAACTACACATCTCTTATCCCTAAGGAAATACCTAGAAAAAGGCTCTTCTGTATCTTCTCCCTACTCTTCTAGAATATATAAACTTTACGCATTAATTCAGACTTGCAATTTGGTGAAAATTTGTACAACCCAAAACAGTTTGCCTGACAAAGTAAGTGTTATGTCCAGAATTCCAAATTACAATGAGCATCAGTATTGGAGTCCATAAACAGAAAACTTTCCCATTCATATGGTACACAGAAAATTAACTCTGAAAGTCTCTAGAGCAGACTGAAAGAACTGAATTCCTTCACTGTGTTACAGGGAAGGAACCATGTTGAGGAGCATCCTTCATTCATAACAGGTGAGACCTTTTAGAATCAAGGTGGAAATTGGCTAGACAATCCTAGAGATCTGAATGAAGTGAGATACTTTTCTTTCTTAAATCTACACCATCTATATAACTATTGTCTGGTTGAAGAGTAACCATTTTCAGAACAAAGAAGTTTCTGCATCCTTCCGCTGTTACCTATATACAATAGAAACTGTGCATCAACACACCTACAGGGTTTGTGTTGTGCGAGGAAGATACATCCCCTAAAAAGGTATCACCCATTCTCTGAAGGTAAGCAGGAAGAATATAACAGTCTCTGATCTTAAAGAAGAATTATGAAAAATAATCTAGGATATTGATGGGCCAAGTCCAAATATACAAAGATTTGACCTACCCAAACTCAAGAAAACACAGTATAAAGGTCTAAAATTTTGGGACTGCAACCACGTCTGCTGCATGTGCAGCTCAGCCAAGGCTGTGACACCAATCCCAAATACACATATCTGATTTCTACACAAAGGATCTTTGTGCAGCAGAAAAACAATTCAATTTCAAGATTCACATTTTTAATTCCTACACTTAGCAAAAGTATCTTTTAAAAGGCCTCCAAGATTGACACGTTACTGTCTGGGAAAAGTCCTAAACAATTAGCTTACAGATCTACACTGAGAAGTTGAAGAACTATAGAAAACCATTGCACAGATGAATTCCCTTACCTCTACCACTTCAGGGAAGAGCTCGCAGAAGACTTTATCTTTTAAATTAAATGCTAAGCTTTGTGCAGCGAGCTGTCTTTTCTGTGGAGAAAACAAAAATTATCAGGAGTTGCACATGCAACAGCATACAATATCAGCATTCAACATCTGATTATTTCTCACAAGAATGGTGCAAGCCAGTAGTCAACTAGTTTCTAACATTTAGAACTTAATACTTAGGAATATATGTGTTATATTCACTATAACAGACATTGCTAGACATAAGTTATGTTCTCAATTCTTCATCTTACGGGATTAGTGTTCTGTACTGGTGTGTCTGCTTGGCAAACCCTTAAGGAGGAAGGAACGACGGAGAAAGAAAGTCCTATCCATATCATTTACTAAAAGGGATTTTAAGTTCTCTAAAAAATCCTCTCCCCATCCCCACACCACCTAAAATTGTATGCCTATAAGATTCATCTGCCCACCATCAGAAATGAATATGTTGTTGCCTACTACAGAAGTATCAAAAATGCCAGCTGCTGCTGCTGTTTTAATTGTGAGGTCACGTTCAACATCCCCTAAGCTGACAAAAGGCACACCGCAGAGTCTGGAGCTTACTGTGAACTCCGACGTCTCTATGCTGCCCAGTGTGGGGCCCTTTTCCACCATAAAACTAAGAAGGCCCGTCAAGATCGTTGAGACCGACCAAGCTGGATTCCATGTATCCGGGTGGAAATCAGTGATTGAAAGACACAACCTTCAAAAGGAGAAGACAGGCAGTGCGTTTTATTTCTACCATTAAAATTATTAAACATTACACATTTTGCTAAAATGGTGTTAATTGCTTAAGTGTTAGAAGAAAATCCTTACCTTGTATTACACTTAAACCTTCCATTAGGTGTAATCATATAAATACTAGGAGGTTTAAAAGGAAATTCTCTGGGGAATATTAGTTTCCCATGATAATAGCCA
Organism: Tetrax tetrax; assembly: GCA_009806455.1. Taxonomy (NCBI): domain Eukaryota; kingdom Metazoa; phylum Chordata; class Aves; order Otidiformes; family Otididae; genus Tetrax; species Tetrax tetrax. Next base: position 165,778 of record WHYT01017479.1, on the reverse strand, counting down.
CCTGCATTACATAAAGAGATGAATTACTTATTTTGCATGAAGATGAAGTCCTAAGCTGCTACTCAAAACGGGTCAAATAAAACCCTTTACTTGTCTCCTTCTCCCCCTCACACTAAAGAGATCAAGCTCATCATCTTGTGCCTCTAAAAACACAGGAATAACGATCCACGCCTGCAGCAGATTTACTTTGGAGGCAATTCTCTCACATGCTTGTTACAAACGGTACTTTCTGTTCTCAAGTCGGTCATACATTTAAGGAAAACCAGCCAAAGTGTACTTAATACCGTACAAATGGGTTAGTTTTCCAGAAACACAGGTAACTGCAAATACAATCCTAGGAAGAATCTGATTTCAAAAAGCTCTTTGTGAGAGGCTCCACATGACGTTGTGAAATACGTGACCACAACAAATTAATAAGGCTTTTACATTCCTCACTTTCTCCAGAGAAATTAACAGCAAATATACATCTCGGTTAACTGAGAACATTCATGCAGTAACAAAATGGGATTTTTTTAAATTATATTTGACTGTCACATACTATCTAAAGTGAGTTACCTGCTCCAAGACTTTTAGCAATTAACTAATAGGAAGTTTTCTGTCTTCAGTTTAACCTAGATGTGGTTTTGTTAGAATCTTTGATAACAGCAACATTACTAACAGACAGCGGTACCACTACCTCCTTTCAACAAGCTACCACACAACTCACAACCAACTCTGAAACTGCACTACCAGTTTTTGGAGCCGTTTACAGCAGTTATACTTTGCCCACTCAAACAGGCATGCAGTTACTCAGGCATGCCGATCGCAACACAAAGAACACGCACGCTTTTGCTACATGCTAACTTTTACCTTCATAGGGAGTCATTTCAGGTCCCCGTACAACATAGTGCCTAAGACAAAGAGAGAAATTTAAACGGTACGAAAGCCATCACACAATCAGACATCAATTTCTCTAGAAAAACGAAGATCAATATCACTTCAGCAAAAAGTTACATACTCCACCTCCCAAAACCAAGATTCCCATCCAATCTGTAGGAGCGAGGGAGTCAGACTTGATGACCTGGAAAATCTTGTTCTCTCCACATTGAGGGAACAGTTCACTCTAATTCTTACCATTCAAGGATATTCGATGGGAGGGGCTCTGCACAGATATAAGGCACTGGATCTTTCTTAATTCGAAGGTAGTCTTGTTTAAGTCTCTGTGTTGCTGTCGTTGGTGCTCTCTTATTACTGTTGTTGCTCATCTAGGTTTTTTTAAAAAAATATATAAATACAATCTCAATACAATCTTTACAGATACAGAACTACTATGCTTCACTGAACACAGCTCCAGAGTTTTGCAAAATCTACTTTACAGAGTATTTTTTAAAAATATAAATTAAATTACTGTAACTTTTAAGTGGCAAGAACCATGCAAAATCTTAAGCAACTAACACACTTCTGAGAGACTCTGCATATTGCCAGAAAGGGAAAATACTGCTTCCAGAACACCGCTCTTTAAATCCCACAGTGAATCGCTACCACGAAAACATGCTGTGCTACAGAACCCACTCAAACTCTTGGTAAGCTGTCCTGCGTTTAGGCTGAACACACATCATTAAAACACTGTTTTAAAAGGCTCAGTCTTTTTGAGTAATTTGAGGATATATTATGTAAGTTTGCCTATGATTTAAATTCATTTGGGGTTTCTACATATCCAGTTATTTGAAGTAAAAAACAAACAAACAAACAAACAAAAAAAACCCACAATAACCTTGTTACTGACTTTGAGGTGAAGGATTTTCAATTAAATCTGCTGCCTGCTTAATAATCAGTTGAAGTTACAGAAGGGAACTTCTGAGCCAGATTATTCTCTTCCAGATAAACAAAGGCCTCATCCAACATGAGACAAATTAGTGTGAAGAAAGGAAATTCCATGCTGCTTACAAGACAAAGAAAGCATTAGCCCTTACAATGCACCTACAGAACACATAGCAATTAACAACTGCTATTTAGCTCACTTTCTCCTCGAGAAATTTAGCAAGTTACTTAGCTTTATACACAGAAATTCAAGCAAGAACAAAAAGGAAAAATTTTACAAACAGCTTGTATAAAAGGTAAGACAATGCTTACAATACGATAGCAGCATTTGACAAGAAAAGTACATTAAATGCCTACAACATTTTCTATTCCTTTACTTCAAACAGATAGCCAAGTACAATTTTATAAAGAAATAATATTTAAGTGACAAGCAACAACTGTATTTGGTCAAATATTCACATCCTACTCAAATGCATTTAATCTGGCTTTTGTCTGAATTACTGTAACTCATTGCTTGAAACACACAGTATTTGTTCTTGAAGGAAGTCATACATGTTTTTAGGTCACACCTCTTGAAATCATAAAATTAATAATTTTTCTCTAAAGAAGCTTTGACTTTAAAACATTGTATATTTTCAATTTAACACAATTATTTGTTCTGAAGCCTTGCAATAGCATCTCCTCACTATGGACTGCAAAGATACACTGAAGTATTTCACAGCACTAAGTATAGTTATCGGGATTTTAACACCCCTCAAAACCTTATATGGAAGGACATTTGTATTTTAAACGCAGAAGATAAACAGCAACATTTACAGAAGCCACGACCGCAAACCCATTTTCCCGTCTCGACACCACCATTTACCGGAAGCACGCAAGAAATCAACCCGCCGGCGTTCGGCCAGCCAAGCACCGGCAGCTCGATCCGCCCGAGCCCTGCTCCCGGGGAACAAACGCCATGTCCCCGGCCCCCATGTGCCCCGCGGAACCAGAGCCAGCGCCTCTTTCCGCGGGTAAGCGCCGGCCCGAGGAGCCGGGCAGCGAGTGCAAGAACCGAAAAACAAGACAATCGAGGAGCTCACGGCTTACAGCCAGCCGGCTGGCCGGGACGGGCCCCGACCAGGCCGGGGAAGGGAGGGAAACAGCCAGGCGAGCCCTCCCCGGCCCCGGAGCTCGCCCCGCCGGCGCAGGCCCCACTCACCTCTCCGTGCTACAGCAGGCCCCTCCACCGCCGGGACGCCCCACCTGCCTGCAGCCGGAGGCCAAGCGAGGGAGGGAGGGAAGGAGGAGAGGGAAGGCAAGGAGCACCGCAAAAAAAAAAAAAAAACAAAACACAACAACAAAAAAACCGTGCAGGGCCGCGACCCTCACGCTCTCCCCGCTGCGGCGCGACCCCCGGCTCCCAGCCAAGATGGCGGCCCGGCGAGGCGGGGCCAGCGCGGCGCTGGCGTCTCTTTCCGGGAAGGAGCCGCCCCGCTTCCGGGGCGCGGGCGCGTCACACACCGCTCAGCTCCCTTCCGCGTCCGCCTGCCGTAATGGCGGCCGCCGGCGTTCCCGCCTTTGGGTTCCTCTTCAAAAGTCTAAGAAATAACCTATTTGTGGTTAACATTTGATGTTTTGGCGTTTCGGTCGTCACCTACATGCTGAATTTGCGTTCCAGTTGAGAGGAATTCTTCGCTCGCTCCCTTCCGATGCCTTTCATTCAGGGCTTTTTAAATTTGCAACTCAGAGAATGTGTGTGGAAGGGAATTCAGGCAGTTTGACTATCCAAGACTTAATTTAAAGAAGCATAAGGAAGAGATTGGCTCCGGATTTACACATTTTTGTTTAGCATTGTCGGTGTAGAGCACAGTCATTGTATTATTAAATATTAGCATATGTATTCATTTAAAGGAAAGCCGCTGGGCTAATAATCTTCCTTTATTGCCTAAGGCGAAACAAAAATCAAAGAAAATGATTGAGTTGCCCAAAGAGTTTGCAACAGACTCATAGATGGGGCTGCGTGACTGCCGTAAAGGCCGGAATTTTTCTTACTGTTTCCAAGGATGGAGGCATCTTCGCTGCGAGTCCTTCCTGCAGTGACGGCGGTTCTCTATGCAATAATTAGCAGACAGTTAATTCCCTGTATCGCCGGGACCCAACAGAGGGCAGCGGCAGCCCAGGTAGTTTTTAAGTTTTTAAGGGGCATAAAACTGGCCGTGATGTCAGTATCTATGGGCTAAACCAAATTTGAAGCCACCTGTAGGTTTTAAATTTCACTTTGTTTCTACAAACAAATGCTTGCAAAATGCGTGTTTATAAATACCTCACTGAAGCATACCTGTTCATTTTTAGTGGGAGTATGTTGGGTTTGGTTTGTGTCCAAATGTCAAACATTTCAAATGTCTAACATTTAACATGATTACCTCAGATTTCAATCACAGTAACGGAATCTTTCATACACAAAATGTGCACATGTCCCAGCTATGGCCACATAAAAACTTTCTGAGTTAGTGAATTTTCTCAAACCCTATCCTTTTCTTAGAATCGTTTCGATTGTGGTGCCATGAACTGCTTCAAGGAAAAATGGTTTGCTTCAAAAAAGTAGTAATTGATCTGTTTTGTTTTAATCTCTTCGCTCGCTCATCCGTATGTCTAATCTGAGCTCACAGTTTACAAATGCTGGAAGGTTTTGCAGAACAGAAGGAAGTCTTTACAATAAATTATTATTATACTTAAAGATGAAAAGCACTGTATAAATACAAGGTATTATTAGAATGCTGTACTAGCCGACATGTATTTCACCTAATAAATTCCCCGTGGCAACTCATGCCATGTAATACATACCTAGTTTTATACCCTTTGACCTGAGGACAATTACCTTTTTTTTTTTTCCTCTGCCACACCATTTTGTCTTCTTTTTTTTTTGTATTTACACTGGAATTCTTACTAAGTCATCTAAGTCTAGGAATGTGAGAAACGTGGGAACTTGTAGACTGTAATAAAGGCCCAGAGTGCTGAAGGGATTCTAGAGCTCATATTTACACCTCTGTCATTCTCTCTAATGTTCCCCAACCCCAAAGTATTTCATGCATAAGTGTGTTGTCATTAACATTCCACTCATCTTTCTGGCATGTTATTCTCAACACTAATGACAGCTTAGAATGAGACTTCTCTCTCAGAGTAGTTTCTTTCTTCCCAATTGTTTGAATTTCCTCTCTCTGTGAGGTATCTCTGGTGTACTGCTATCATGTCTTGAAGGGCTATGATGGTTCTCACTGATTCATCGTTGATCATGAGGAAATAGTTCAATTATTTTGAAGCTCCATTTTTTCTTCTTGCATCAAGAAAGGATAATATTATTTATCTAGCTTTACTGGAAACATGCACGCTTAATCATTTGGTGAGTGTCACCTATTTTGAGCTCTCTGGACTAAAGGTTCCACATTGGCAAGTGCCAAACATGAGTCATAATCTTTGTTTTCCATAATCACTGCTGTGATGATAATGATCAATGTTGTTAATTTACAGGGCAGATGAGTATTTCCAGGGATCATATTTTGTGTGATTTACTTTATTTTCTATTGTCTGAATTGGAGAGGCAGCAGGCAGACAGCCTTAGGTGACCCCGATAAAATGACAGGCAATTTAACCTAAGCACCGATACATCCCTGATACGCTGGCTGAAACCAAAGCTTTTTTCCCTTTGATTTCCTCTCCTGCCGGGCTAAGGTTGGGCATGACCTCCTTTATGATGATTAACAAGGAGATAGTATTGCTTTAGAAAATAATTTTGGCATGTTTCTGAGTCAGAAAGAGGAAAGGTCAGTCCCCTTCCTTATTTATTCCACCGGTACTAGGTAAGGAGCTCCATCACCAGGATCTGGATCCCGTTTGCCTCTCCATCCTCTGCTTCCCAAACGATAATTGGTACGCAGCCATCAGTGGCCTTCTAATGACATCAGCTTAAGATGCAACGACAAATAGTATGACATACCAGTTTCTCCTTACTGCCCATCACTTTCGCCCAGAGCCTTTCACTGCTTCCGCGTGCTCTTCTTTAGTATTTGACAATTGTATGATTACATTGCTCTTCATATCCAAAGTGTGGCATGCCTAGCATTAGAACGTCATTAAGCTATTACCTCGCAAGATGGATGTGTGCCTTCAAAAGCCATTATAATGGCTGTGGTTTCATTACTGCTGAGCTTCCTTACAGCCAAGTAATCTCTGCACACCTCTCTCTAGATAATCATTCTTCACGGAGATCTTTTGCAAATTTGTAGCAAATGTTTGTGTCTAATTATTTTTTCTTATTCATTTAAAATATTGATTTAATCCTACAGGAAGATCCTGGCTGAGCTGACCAGTGGTTTGCTTTCCTCTGGATAGATACAAACTGAGCCTCATTGCATGGCCTGCTTTGCTAAATTTCTCTGACAAATATGGCTCTGCCTTGACCTAGAGGAATCATCTCTAGTGCTTACAGGAGCAATTGAGGCTTTCAAGGATAAAATATTTCCTTTGTAGAGCTTACTAAGCAACACAGTACCTGCTAAGTTTAGCCTTGCTCCTCCTTCTCCACCTTCTGATCTACTGAAACGGGCACGCCACTGAACGCCGCCAGAACGGTTGGAGCAGGCAGAGCAGAAGCACATGCAGTCTTTTACAACCAGATTCTGATCAGTTCAGGTGTAGATAAACAGTTTGCTTACTGATGCAAGCTTTTGGAGATGCTGCAGCCTTGCAGGAAGACATGTCTTTGAAGAGGAGGATAGAAGCCTTTTGGAACTGTTGGTACACATAATATGGCCAGCATAGGCTCTGGGCAACTTAGTAATAAATATATGCCATGGCTGGCATATTAGAAATAAGATAGCAAGGCAGTGTGGTTTCGTAAGGCACCCAGAATAACAGAATAATGTTCCATCTTAGAATTTACACTAAATATTCATGACATTGTGTCCTAGAGAGTCTTCTCTTGAAGCGTGCTCAGGCCACATTCCGAAGTCTGTGGCAGAATATGCAAAGGTAATCTGCTTTTTATCAAAGGCAATCTGCATCTTTATCAAAGGTAATCTGCTTTTGTTCATCCTAACAGCAAAAAAAAAAACCCCTCAATCTTGCTCTCTTTGTAGCTCCACTGTCATGTTTACTCTTTAGTACATGGGTTTATGTAGTATACAGTTTCTTTGACAAAGAACTAACCTAGCTGCAGTGGCAAAGCAGGGCATGGGGAAACAGGGAATTACTGCTGATCTATCAAGTCAAAGTCAATGTTCAGGCTTTTAGTGGAATATAGTATGAAGTTGATGTTTGCTGCCAAAATCTGCTGGAGGACTCCAGTCAAAAATGACAGGGATAATGAGGAGAACCAGGGTGTTTTATGTTAAGACACTTTTCAAAACTAAGTAATCCAAAATTACGCATTACTTGCATTGTAGGCTTAACCGTCAGTCCTGGTGCGATGAGTGAACGCAGTCTCTCAAAGAGGAGGAAGGATTTCAGAAAAAATACCAGGTAAAGGAGATGAGCCCTCATGATGTACATTCACTTCCAAAGGTGTATTACACAGCCTGCAAGGCAAACACAAATTACAAGTGTTCCTGATCTATAGACCTCTTTATGACAAATTAGTCTAGAAGTGAAAATAATCTCAAGATCTTATCCCGTCCTGCTGGCGAGGTGAGAAGAAAGTCTAGTATGTTAAGCAATGGACATTGCAAGGAGCTCCTTTGATGAGGCTGAAAGCTAAAGACTGAAATATATGGGATCTAACGTAGGCAGCACCCCTTGCACGTTGTTGGAAAGGATCTTCAGGATGGTTAAATGCACAAAGAATTCTGTCACCTGTTTGTTTAATACAGGAGTAAGTACTGATCATAAAATATCAGATGAGATATAGGAATACCTCTTAAAAACATATTTTTAAATGCTGTAGCATGACTCCAACCATCCTGTTGCAATTAACAAGCAGTATCAAAGCAATGGTCATCATCATGCTTACATGGCAGCTTACATCACCAAAGCTTTGTACAAACACAAATTAACCCTCTGAACAATGCTGCAAAGTGTCATTATGTCTGTTTCAGAGATGAAGCAACAGGGAGGCAGGCAGAAAGATTTGCCCAAGATTGCAGAGCAAGAGAAGAGAAAAGTTCACGGGTTTAGGGCTTTCAAGTTGGTATTTTGTTGTCCATGTTGGGGCAGACTCCACCCTTGTCTGTGGCTGGAGTTTTGTGTTTATTGCCATTTCTTCTGCGGTTCTGGGGGAGAGGGAAAATTGAATATCTTCTTGTTGCATTTGTTTTTCATTTTGGTTGTTGGTTTTGGGGGGCTTTTTTTTTTCTTTTTTAAATTTGCTAAGGACTGGACAAAATCTCAGCAAGCAGAGACCCTCCAGCAAACAGGACATACTTTGAACAAGCAGTTATGAAGAGTTTGTAGACTTCTGCCCTTATTTGGGTTTTGTATGGTCTAATGGGGTAAATTCAGTGAGAAAACGTCACTAGGCCGGTTTAGCTCCTTTTGGTTACAAACCATTCCTGATCCAACTTTTGGGGACTTCTGTGGAGGATTTCTGTTGGTGCTGAACAGACAGGTCAGACCGGGAGTGTTTGTGCTGTTCAGGTGGACGATTCACTCCATGTTACTCATGGTGAGGTACGGGTCGTGGAAGTCACGTGGGAGCATTTCCCCTCTGATTGGCTGGTAAAGCTTTCCCGGGCATGGAAAAAATGAAAAACAAGTGATTAATGGTGAATTTTAGGGCTTACTGGCTAAATACGCTGCTTTCCATGTGAACAAGCACACCCTGAACATCAGGGCAAACAGACCCAGAGCACAGGGACGTTTGTGGGTCTCCCAGATTATCTGCTGCAGGTCTGAATGAATCCAAAATAAGTCTTTGGTGCAATCCTTGCGTCGGCCTAGCAGTTTGGATCGCCTTTGGCGTCATTTAAAGGTTACAAAATTATATATTTTTTAAAGCAAGGTCTTCTCTTCAGCCACAATGCTTCCCTGAGGGTTTACCTGCATTCAGAGGATTATTACTGTGCCTTTTAAAGTTTTTGGCACTGGTAGCCCATGTGGAGCTGTTGGTATGTTTGCCACCGGGGCACTGAGGCTGTGATTTTGCAATTACCAGCTCAGGTATGGATAGAGCTGATCTACGAGAAGGGGAAGGAATCCTTCAGAGGTTGCTGATGGAAAATACAGCATTGCACCTGATTTTAGCCCAAAAGAATCCATCTAAAGAGGTATGACAGCTGACACAGCCACTTATTTAATAGCTAGTTTCAGTTACTGATTTGCTAATGACTGTTTTGCCCTTGCGCAGTTTGTTCCCGGTTTCTTAATTCCCCTCCTTCCAAGCTGCCATACTGTAGTGCTTCTTCCTCTTGTTGACATCTGTTTTAGTTCCCAATAGGAAAGCCTGAAGTTCCTGGATTGATTAACCCCAGTGAATTGCTACCCAGCATTGCATCGCCGTCTCTCTCTGGGTACCAAGAGGAGTAGGCATCGCCAGGGGAGATCTGCTTGCGTACTGCCAGAAGACAGGAGCCAGAAGTACAATCTATCACATTCCCCAGGAGCTTGGACAACTGCTTGGAGAGATTTAGGCTTCATTTATTACGGAGTTATGATATCTGTGATTCCAGGATGGTTGTTGCATTTTGCATGTCCACAGAAGAAGATTTTACTAATGTTCTCCAACCTCTGCCAGTCCTAATTGCATCAGCATTCCTACAGATACTACGTCTGAGCTGGAGTAGGATTAAAAAAAAAAAAAAAAATCCACTAGCAAGCAGGATTTCACCAGCCTGTGAATCTTTGAAATTGGCTGAGGGGTTAACAGGTCTGAACAGGTGGAACAGCATCTGTGAAGGCCTGTGACTAAAGAAACAAGAACAGAGAACAGGAAGAGAAACAAAAAAGTAGGTGTTATCCCAGAGGGATGACAGGAGGAGCTACAGACGTCTTACTCAGAAAGGTGAGTGAGTGGAAATGAATGCTTGGTCACACTGGGAGCAAGCAAGATTTTGCTACTGAGGCTGCATTTTTAACCCTACGCGCCTCTGGTGGAGGCTTAATGAAAAGCAGGGGTTACGTGGGGCCTCTTCATAACAAGGAGTGTAATTAAGGAATATTTAAATTGCAGAATGTGCATATGCTCGTTGCTGGGATTTCTGGGTTTTGTAAGGATGTGCCAGCTAGCTTTAGCCTTGCTAATTCAGGCACTGCTGGTGATAAAACCAGAGCATGAGGGAGCTCAGCACCAGTTAAGGAGTGTTTACCTTCTTCCTCGAGCAGGTTTGGCAGCCTTTGCAGCAATTGAAGCTGCTTTGGCTAGATGCAAACCCATGTGAAATGGATGCCGAGGTACATCTGTGCTATCCTGTTTCTGCAGGCATAGCTCTCTGTGGTTTCAAGATACAGATCCCCTCAGCCACGGCTCAAAGCGTTGTACAAGCAAAGCAGTGAATGTCAGGATTCCTAGAAGACATTTTGGTGAACAGAGATTCAACACAGAGATTCCAGGAGATGAGGAAAACACCCAAAAATCAAAGTCAGTTCAGGAACATTTGGGGCAGGATCAAAAGGAGATGTTAAGCAATGTTTGAAAGCTCTCCAGGGCAGAGACCGCCTTTGTTCTGCCTCTTGCATAGGACTGAGCAAGCTGTCAGCACTTCCATAATGCCTCTGAGTGCTGCTCCTTTCTCCTGTAGGACAGAGAAACAATTTAGCGTTCTGCTTTGAAAAGATGACAAAATGGTTCTGGCTGGTAAGGACTGGGAAAAACTACAGGAGGCAGAGCCAGTTCAAGTACGTACACGGCACAGCCAACCAACAAATGCAAAGAGGAAAGCCTGGGAGTTTCCTTTTTCTAGAGATGCCCACAGAAGTTTGTCTGCCTTTGAGTGGGAGGAGGAATAGACTGGCTTATCCAGTGGCCGTGAAGAAAGCACTGTGAGGGAGTTTCCATAAAACCAAAGGAGACAAGTCACGCTGATTTCAGAGAGAGGAAAACCGGGCTGCTCTGCTGTATCCTGTGTAAAGAGAGAAAATGTGGGAAGATGGTTTGACAGATTAACCTGGAGCACTCCAGGAGAATAAACGCCATTCATGCAGGAACCAGTGACGTGAGTAAAAGCAAGATTCGCTAAAAATCAAGATTAAACTGTAGATCTGCAAAGCCTGCTGGAGGCAGGAGTGTGCAGGATCTACTCCGTATCCCTTCCCCTGCTAGAGGAAGGGGATGCCAAAGGCTGCTTTTCTCAGCTCACAGCCTGAGGAACAGTGTAGAGAAAAGAGTGGGGAATCTCTGGAAGACACAGGCAAGTTGAGGAATGATAGAAAGTAATGAGAGGGCGCAATAATATGAAACAAATGCAACAAGGGAGAAAGTAAATAACTGAAAGACAGTTTGTGTGGTTAGTGGACAGCAAATTACAGCGAAGTTTAGTGTGGTGTGGCAGCGGGGAAGGCTACTACAAGTGGGGGGATTTTGATGTGTTGTTTCACCTTGCTCATCTGTTTTAGGCCTCTCAGTGCAAGAAATTTCCAACCAGCTGGGAAAGTCTTCATGAATGAGTAGCTAAAGTGTCCTCTCTTGTTCCTGTGTAAGCCAAAAAGAATGCAATTTTTGTGATGAGGAAAAGCGCTCTTATCTGTCTGGTCAGACTCACCTCACTGCAATTCAGTGTTCTGACAAGAAGTCCAGACACTGTGGCACCTCTTGTTTTGGATATTTAAAATGAAATTGGGCAAAATATTAATATTTGAGCACTAGCCAGTCACAGCAAGAGGGACTCACTGAGATCATCACTGAGCTGCTCCAGTTTAATGTCTGACTCTTTCACTCAAGCCAGCAAATGTAGCAAGGGGCAGGCACACTGAGTGTTCTTCATCCTGAACGTTGTCTGGGCTGTTCATCTGCTTAGTGCCTGACAACAGCCAAAGTTAGTGTTATGAGAGAAGTTTGCTCTATAGGGAGCAAAACTGTTTTCACATGCACCAGCTGTAAGGAAATATTCAAGTATTAAAAAGCAATTATTGTCTAGTAGTATATTTCCCTAAGTGCCTGAGTCCATTCCTCAAGGAAGATTAATTCACTAACACCTTTGCCCATGGTGAAGTAGCTGAATTCTCTTCTCTCTGCCTGCAGGATACTCTTTGTACCTCTCTCCCATTACCCTGAGCTGTTGCTGATCTAAGACAGGCACATATTCAAAGGCATGCTTGTACCATCGCAATTTTCATTTCTGGTTCAGCAGAAATGGGTGAGAATTGTGTTATCATCTATGCTGAGTATGCACAATAGTCAAGGCTAGCATAGAGCCAAGGGTCAAGAGCGTGGAGTTTGGACAACTCCTTTAAGATGGGGGCTACAGGAAAGATGGAGAGAGACTGTTCAGCAGGGCCTGTTGTGATGGGATGAGGGGTAATGGTTTCAAAACAGAAGGAAGCAGATTCAGACTGGATATAAGGAAGAAATTTTTTTACGCTGAGGGTGGTGGAGCACTGGCCCAGGTTGCCCAGAGAGGCGGTGGATGCCCCATCCCTGGAAACATTCCAGGCCAGGTTGGCCGGGGCTCTGAGCAACCTGATCCGGTTGGAGATGTCCCTGCTCCTTGCAGGGGGGTTGGACTGGGTGGGCTTTGAAGGTCCCTTCCAACCCAAACCATTCGATGAATTCTATGTGACAGCAATGTAAAAGCTTAAAAGCAAAATGACAAGATGCCTGTATTTTGTTTAGCTGTACTGTCTTGTTCAAGTAAATGGGATGCAATTCCATGAAGCCTCGTTGAGAACAAGTTGCAATTCCGGAAGAGGGGGTTGAAAACTTGTACTGTGGGAGGCATCCTTCCACGTATGAAGAGGAACATGCCCAGAGGTGTATGTGACCACTGACATTTGCTGCTGCTGTAGAGGCCATGCAATATACTCACTCCTTCCCTCCATTACAGTACTACGAGCACTAATAAACATTTTCTTCCCCCACTGAAAATAATTATAGCATAGGCTTTTTGCAGCCCCAGAGAACTTTCTCATGAGTGTTATCTCCATAATCTGTTTCTGTATTTTGAAAGAAACACCAACTTACTTTTTAACCAGCAAAAGGGTTCTCTTCCCCTCTCCTCCCAGTTCAGGATGCAGGATGACAAATGAGCAAGTGCAGACAGAAATGGTATCTTGCTTGAGGGACAGCCAGGTCTGCATAGCCAGTTCTTCTCCATTTCCTGCAGGAAAAATTCATGGCTGGCTCAGAAGGTATTGTTCTGATGTGCTGCCAGAGAATCTCTACGCTGAGGCCTGCAGCCATAATGAAGCAACAGAATTTGTCTTGTGTATGTTTGTTGTGCAATAATTTCATTGTCAAGGATTTCTTTTGCCATTTTCTATTGCACAATGTGAAATGAAGAGAGATAGAAGGGTGGGGGACAAATAAATGGATTTGACAGAATTAGGTTTTCAGTGTTCCGAGTTTTTCAATGAGAATGTAACTACTTACCTCTTCCTCAGTCAGTGACAAGTGGCTCTGCTGTAGCTGTTCATTCAAGAGCCAATTGGATTTTTTTAAGTCAAAAATTTAATTTTTACACCCCAAAATACTGGCTTTTTAAAAAATTTAAACAATTTTCCAAATATTTTTCTGACATTTCCTTGTAATAACAAAGACAAAGAGAGGTAAGACATGTTAATAGCAGATGTTTAATAGGATGCTCATCTTTTAGAATGATCATTTTAAAATTTGAGATGAACATTCTATGTTTTTTAGTTTTCTAAACCAAAATCCAGCCCAAAGCAATTGTTAAAAATGTAAACAGGATTGAAATCGGTCAAAATCAGAAGAGTACTCTCCCCCTGATCTTTGTCCTTTCTCCTTTCTTTTTGAATTAAATGTCACAAGAAATGTCAATTGTTTTTGCAAATGACAGTGTTTCGCAACCTCCAATGTAATAGAAAATCCGGTTCCAGCCAATTTTAAAAGGCAAGCAGGAGCTCTGCCGGTCTGATTTGGAGCTGTAAACATTATCCATAGCCAGAGTATTAGTATTTTCATGTACCAAACTTCTTGCAAAACCATTGCAGAGCTGTGTTCCAGCTGGGCACATGTCAGTGCTAATTGTGCAAGCAATCTGAGGTCTTTGCGTTTTAGCAGTCCCAGAATTCCGAATCCATTTCTGCATTACTTAGGCAAGTCTTAACTAAGCAGTATTACAAAATCAGGGTGTTCTGATTTAAATTGATTTAGTCGATTCAAGTCTCAACATCTGAAGAGTTAAATTCTTCGTGGGTATGGGATAGCCCACCACAGATGAGCAGTGGTCTTGGAGAAGCAGGAAGAAATCCACGGCCACGTGTGCCTTAGACTGAGTAACTGATCATTTCAGATTGCACTGAGGTATGCAATTCCTCAAGCACACCTGTGGAAACCTTAATGGCCTCAATTACTAGTGATCATGCAAGCCTCCGGAAACCATGAGAAGAAGGCAGAAAGCTAGTTCCTTGACAGGGAAGTTCAGAGCGGAAAGAGCCTTCCAGGATCCATGGTTACTTCCTTAGGTGTTTGTAGAAATTATGGCATAAAAGCTATTCGAGCCATTAAAAAAAAAAAAAAATGAACACACCACTACTCAAACCAACTTTAACTCAAGCGTAACCTTAGTGTTAACTTGTTTGTCCAGTTCATTCACTTCCTATTATTCCCTGGATCATGCTTTGAATAATTTCCGTGATCTGCTCCTGAAGTCCTGCCCCTTTTGATGTCATCGATGGGATCCATATAGGCTGGACAGCTCCCAAGGTGTCTTCAGTTAGAAAAGGAAATCCAAGAGCTTTGGACCAAGACTTGGCTTCCGTTCAGGATAAAGCCGAAGGCTGAGTTTAGTGGCTGCTCTAAGTACTCAGAGGTAGAGTTTCTGCCAAGGTACAGTGGGGTGTTTTGCCGTTTGATCTGTTTTACTGTGTATTTCTGTGTCTCTGTGTGATTGAGATGTAGATACCTATCCACATGGTTAAATATTTGACTGCCTGACGTTCACGTCCGTTTAGTATACGTTGAAGCGTTGAGTTGCTGTGATGAATCCATGAACTTGTTTGTCACCGCTATACAACTTCCACTGACTTTCTTATAACCTGCAGCTTTTCTCCAGGCGCTTACCGCAGACAGACAACTACTCACTGCTGCTGTTACATTTGTTAAGTCCCTGACTGCAATTGCTGTGTTAAATAAATTAGTGGTATGCTGATCTGGGAAACCAGTGGAGAGAGGATGTTCTGTTGCCTGTACACGCATGTGTTTTGAAAGATTCCCTCTGGTTTTTCTGCATAATTATATGCTCTTTCATTCTAGTTATTTTAAGAATGAAGATTCAAATGGCAGGAGCTAACTAGCCATAACCTCAAAAGCCAAGTTAGAATGGCTGAAAACTGTGTATTGTCTCTGAAAGCCATGGTTTGGATGCTTACAGGTGATTTTTTTTAGATTCAAAACTAGAAATAGATTCAAAACTAGAAATAGATTCAAATTAGAAATAAAATCAAATAGAAAAAGTGTGTTTGATAGATTTGATTTAGCATTCACTTTTGGTAGCTATTACCTTTTATTCTGCTTTTTCTCATTAGAGCAAGGCTGACTAGTAAGTAACTCAACAGTAACAAATTAAGTTTCCTATTTTAGCCTCACATACTGTTCATGTCTATCTTAAAATACCGTAAATATTTAAGGACCCATTCAATACGTTTCTTAACATACACTGCAGGCTTATTTTCATTTATTCTTATCTAAATAAATAAATAAGAAAGGATTGAGTAAGGTAAAGGTTGAACATACAATTTCGCATAAGAGTTTAATCTGAAATTGGGTAACAATAGGGGGTAGCAGGAGTACCATGGATTCGCTTTTTGGGTTTGCCACATGTAGTACTTTTTGACTGAAGACACATTCAGATGTAAGTCTGGCTGGTAAAATTTGTAACCAGTGGTTCAGGGTGGTATGGCTTTGTGTAGTCTGTGTGGGACTAAGTTTAGCTATATATGCACTATAAAAAAAAAACCAAACAAAAAAAAACCCCAAAACAACAGTGTTTCCTTGTAACAAAAAAGTAATTGCTTGTTTTTCCCATTTATTTTTTTATCACACATTTTCTTTTAATTATTCATGCCCTTTTTTAATATTTCACTTTGCTAGGGCTTCCTGTAGTTCTTCAATGGCAAGTAAGACTAAAAGTTGAAAAATAATTTTTCATTATTAATTCTAAACTTATAAAGGAAGTGCATATGTCTGAGTTAATTTTGTATTGTGGTTAAAGAATAGCTTAGAAAATACAAACATGGTATGTGTTATGTTCTTTGGGGAAAATAACTTGTGATAAACTGATAGAATAGACCACTTTTGTGACCTATTTTAAAGCTAATCTGTTATACAGCTTTTGGGGTGCTCTTCACCATTCCTAATCTTTCTGACACAACTATGTACATTGAAGAGACTGTCTTAACAGCTTCTGACTAAGATATCGTTTGTATGAAGTGCTCTGTTCCAGGGACCTCTGAAATAAAGCCATGTTTTAGCACAGAGGGGTCCTGTTGAGGATGAGGGCATTGCAGATCGGGGCACTGGTGTGTATCAGCTGAGCTGTGGTGACCTCTCCGGCCCCTCGCGCCGAGCCAAAACGGCGTCAGGGCCCGTAACTCAAAGGGCCTGAGCGTTCATTTCGTTATCTCATAGCTCGCTCGCAACAATTCTTTAGGTATTTGTGCGCACCTCGTCTTGTCCTCAGACTCTGCTACCGTATTTATGAAATTTTTATTTGGACTTCAGGTTGGATCAAAGTGTTGTACTCAGTAAACTTCTCTTAATAGCATAATGGGCAGGGTGATTCACGGAGTGCTGTAATGTTGGAAACTCACGGATTACAGGGCTTGACGTCATGTTCAGTAAGTGGAAGTATGTCCCAAACTGGTACTAAAACGTATGAGCATGAATAATGTTCATACTTTCATCAGGATAAAGTCTGGAATTATCTAGAGTAACATAGCAGATGTTTTACTTACTGTGACAAAGGAGATAAGGATTTTGATTTCCAGTCATGCAACTTCTTGGGTGAATTTCGATTTCTGTGCTTTCTTTTCACTCTGTAAAATAGAGAGAAGGGGCAGAAGTTTAGATTCCTGGAAAAAGCTATTTATGTAAGAGATGGGTGGAAAAATTTCTGTTAATAGCAGTAATTAATATTTCTGTGGTCTTCAGAAACAATCCCAGAGTATTTTGTTTTAAGTAGTATCTGCAATGCTTTATCTACATGCTAATTTGGTTACTCTCCTCTGTGGTTTCAATTGAGATTATGTTTATCTCCCCTTCTCCTAAATACCCGATTCTGCTCATCTGAACAATGAAATACCTACTATATTTCATCTTGGAAGTGACTGTTCTAGGGACAGCAGAAATTAATCCTGTTCACCTCGATTCTGATGAATAAAAGATTATACAGCAAGAATTAAAACCAAATTTGACCCTTTCGTTCACTTGAAGGTTGGATTTATCCTGATTCCTTGACGTAAGGACAAAGCCATATTGCTAGTTCTGAAACAGGCTTGTTTCAAGTCTATAGGCCAGCACGTTTCTCTAGAATGTACTCCTGATAATGAATTAGTTACAGATCATATTAATTCTGAAGCTTTGTGTCACCATGCATTAAAATGTTAGTCCTTAGTGTTCTTCGAAGGAAGAAACCACACACCCCTTTAGCTGCAGAGAAGTCGCAGTGTGATAGGATCCTCCAAGTTACTTCAGCAGCAGTATGCCGAATATTTGACCTCTTTGCTACTTCCTGGTGTCCAAACTCCGGAAAGATGGATGAGTGTTAGCTCACAGTTATTTTTGGCTTCTGCTAATAACAAACCCATTTGAAAGACCCCACAGATTTGGGTATGGTCTTTCTAACAAGCTAATAAGATTTTTTTTCCTTTTTATTGAACAGAAACAGTCTTAGAGGATGGAGCAGGAAGTGGCAAGAGAAGAAGAGAAGGAGGAAGGCTTGATTGAGTTTTACGATTCCTTCAAGGATATGTTTGAGTTCTTCTGCAAGAACACAACAATCCATGGCACCATCCGCCTTGTATGCTCGGACGGCAACAGGATGAAAACAGCTTTTTGGACTCTGCTTTTACTTGCCAGCTTCGGCATGTTGTACTGGCAATTTGCGCTTATGTTCAGCCAGTACTGGGCCTACCCTGTTGTCCTGACCATGTCAATGCATTCAGAGCCCAAGATGTTTCCAGCAATTACCATCTGCAATCTGGACCCATACAGGTAACCTCTGCTTTCCCCTTGGAGTCACGTCTTCACAGTCACAAGGGTTCAGGAAGGGTCAGCAGCCTGGAGCAGGCTGGAGGTAGAGGGAGGCCTCTCTGCCTTACAGAGATGGAAAGGGACCATTGTTATTTCCAAACTGGTTTTCAGATAACATCTTGTTGAGGATTGTGCAAGAGCATGTAGCAGTTTATTTCATGCACTGAGTCAGGATAGAGGGAACTCTACCTTGTGACTTGGTTCAAGCTGCTAACTGATTTTGTGCTCTGATAAAAACAGTCTTTCCCTGAAAAATACGGCTACTGCGTGCATTCGTTCCTAACTAAACTACCCATCTCTGGAATTATGCATGCTAGAGCTAATCCTGCTTCATTTTTCATACTGCAGAATAGCTTTAAGGCAATAATATAACTTTTGTGGAAGTCTATAGCTCTGCTTGTCAGACAGTAGCAGCAAGTTATCGAGAAGTTTCAAATTACATACTAAAGGAATTATGTAATTTCCTCAGAGTAATTGTCTAATTGGCTGACAGGAAGGCAGTTTGTGCAGCTGATGCTGCGTGGTTACAAGTCCTGAGTGTTTCAGTGGAGGATCCAGCAACTGGAAATTCAGCTACTGGAGCTCCTCATAAATGAATTTATGGAAGTTAGGTATGCTAAGCATAGGTGCCATAATTGCTGGCTTTTCTCACACAGAAATCAAGGTCTGCGGAGGCCTTTCCATAGATGTGTGAGAGTACATAAAATAAAGTCCTTTTGTCTAATAGAAACATGGATGCTCACAGCTAGCTAACATTTCTGTTCCTTGCAGATTTCAGCTGGTCAGGGAACATTTGGTTCAGCTGGATCACATGGCAGAGGAATCCATTGCCTTTTTGTATGGCATCAACACATCAGCCAGCTTATTCCACGCGAACGAGAAAAACTCCCACGTGAAAGACTTGCCAAGCGTAGGCAACCTCAGCAGATCTAGCTTCAAGCTGAGCCAAAACTTCTCACTCTTGAGGATGTCTGAGTACAATAGCAAGTCAGGGAAGAAGCATTCCAGTGTGGGCTTCAGGCTGGTAAGCACGTGTCCTCTTTGAGGTGTTACTGTGGCTGCTGACACGAGGGCCAGGGGACAGAGGGGGAGCCTATTCCGCAGTACCTGAGCAAGCAAGCAGGGGAAGCCCACAGACGATGGCCAGGTCCAACGAAGAGTCCAGCTCATCAGGCAAGATCCATGGTAATGAGGCAGGTTCAAGACCAGGCTGTGAAGTTAGCCCACTGGCTCGACGGTGGCCCACCGTGAGGCAGGAGCACCACAGCAGCCCAGCTGGAAAGCAGCAGCCCCACAGCACAGCCCAAAGAGGAACTGAAGGCTCCAGGCTGAGCTTAAGTGAGCTCCTGGGCCCACAGGTGGAGGGTGTGGGTGGAGGTCCCAGGTGAGGCTGCTCAGGGCCGTTAAAGCCTAACAGTGCACTCAAGGCCCTGACGAAGATCTCACATTTGAAAAAATTAAATAGTTTCGGTGCTGTGCAATGACAGCTCGGAGGATGTTTCAGGAGAGTCCATCCCTGCCTCTAGCAGTTCATACTGATTGCTAGGGTTCTTGTGAAGTGAAGCAACAGCAGCATCGATGATCTCACACAGCCCACCCGCCTGTAAAGTCCTTCTGGCAGGGACAAATTCAGTAGGGAATGGCAGCAGCAGGCTGTGGGAATCATTGTACCCCTTTCTGAAAATATACGTAACGTCTAGACTTAGCAGGTGAACCTAGAAATAACAGAGAAACCACCTGCGAGGAGTCCCTCAGCGTCTAAGTTGTATTGTGGGCACTAGAAGTGTTGCAGATAAAACAAAAGGTGGCAATAACAAATTGAGAGGATGAATACAATAAATATGTGTCTCTGACTTTGGAGAAGAATGCAAATGTTTCGGATTCTTCGTATCAGAACCAAGGTTAGCATAGATCTAAGAGTAGGAGCTGTGAGAGAGAAACTGATGTGGCTTGAAAGGCCAGCAATTTTTGCCTGATTATCATCCTGCCCACCAGAATCTGTGGGTGTTCACCTGTCTAAGGCTGAGTAAGAACAAAGAAAGCGTCTCAGGAGTTGTTTCACGATTCATGGGTTGCAGAAAATTCCCACCAGCCCTGTCTTTCCTTCTCCCAAGGTACATGAGTTTGCTTGTCCGCTCTCATCTTGCGCCTCTTTTCCCCTGCACAAATTCCCCTGAGGTGGAGTAGCACACCTAATTCAGCTTCAAGGAGAGAAGCTGCTTAGCACATAACAAGATGACGCCCAGAGGTCCCTTCCAACCTCAGCCATTCTGTGATAACTAAAATGATCGGAGACTTCACTTTCTGGAATAATAAAGATTTCCCTTGTCCCTGTATCCACTATTGCCCTTACCCCCTGATTTCTGTTACGCTTAGGCTGTCATATCCTGGCTGTGCTGAATGACTCCCTCTCTTCTTTTCTTCCAGTGCAATGCCACGGGTGGGAATTGCTTCTACAAGACCTATTTGTCTGGGATGGATGCAATTCTCGAATGGTACAGGTTTCACTACATGAATATCATGTCCCAGCTACCAGTCATAATCAACATTTCTGATCATGAGGAGCAAATAGAAGATATGGTCTACTCCTGTCAGTATGATGGGGAGCCCTGCAGACCCAGGTACGTTGCTTCTTGAGACGCTAATTGTGATTTCAGCAGAACTTAAGGACTTGGGAGACTGAAACTGAGCCTACACTTTCAGTCAGTGCAGGCACTGCACTTCGTGGCATACTGCTAGGCTTAGCCCTTCTTGGAGATCTGACTGAAAGAGAGAACTATCTGTGTGGGAGGAAAGGAGCAGGAATCCTCCGATATCCGATGGATAAAAGTGGGATCTCTTTATGCTGTAACAGTGAAAAGGGGGGAGAGAAGGGGAAGAAGGCTCTCACAACTCTGCTGTAGCACTTGGCCCCTGGGCACAAGGATGGTTCTCAACTGTTACGCCAGGAGGACTCGATTGATGCCAAAAGGGTCAGAAGGTCTTTTTGCATCCTTTGGTGCCTAGAGGCAAAGGAGTGGCCCTGCTGCACATACCAATGGCAAAGGTGCACCTTCTTTCCCCTGCATGCCTGCAGTCTCCCCTGCTGAAAGCTCTCCCAAATACCACCGGCCAAGACAATGCTGTGCCTCAGGCACACGAGCCGTTTGCTGCTCTGCTTGTTTTCTGCTGATGACTTGAACCAAGTTAACAGCGAGGCACTCATCTATGATGCAGAATAAGCAGAAGGCAAATTTAAATGTTTTTCTGAGCACTTTCAACAAAGAGGAGAGGAGTCTACAAAGTTTGTTGCAGATAATTTTACAAGATAAGGTCCTATTTTATCTTTCCTGGAGGCAATTGACTCTTACGTTCTTCTGCACTCAGTGTTTCTGATGCTTTCATGCATATATCTCTGTCTTCTGTGCACTTAATGGTAAGCATCATCGCTTCTGTGCGTGTGTGTTCCCCCAATTCTTCTTAAGAACTCCTATAAACTGATGGAATGTGGAGACTGACTTGTCTGGGGAAGTTCAGCGTGATCATAATAAGCAGTATAATTTTTTAAGAAAACAAGGAAAGAGAGAATCTGTTTCTTCTATTGATTAGAGCAGAGAATTGGTGTTTCTCCTGTTGACTAGAGCATAGAACTTCTACCTGCCTGGCTGTTGGAACAAGCAGGGAAAAATTTAGTCTGCTTGGTGGAAGGAAATCAAGTCAGAACTCTAAATTTGACTCCTGTGTTTGCCACTCTGTCTGTAACCTCGGGTGAGCAATGAATCCCTGTGCTCCTGATTTTCAGCCTTGTCTCCAGCGAGTTAACAACTCTTTCCCAAAGGCACTCCTGTGCCCACACAACACACGCACACACAAAATAAAGTAAAGATATTGCTACTCTTGTAATTAAAACCCATCAAAATCTCTCTTGATTTCAGTGACTATGTTCACTTTCACCATCCAGTCTTTGGAAGCTGCTATACTTTTAACAGCAAGGGAACAGATTCTTTTTGGACAGCTACGAAACCAGGAATTCCTTACGGTATGTCACTTGGCAAAGGGTGGGAAGGAGAGCTAAGGTTAATATAATTTGGCTATGGATTAAATATATCTTCTATACATGACTTACTGACATATAGCACTCTCTTCTAATCTGGTGGCTTAAATTATATACTGTGTTTGCTTGTTTCACTAGCCACATGTATATGATAGCCATGTCAGCCATATCTTAACTTCTAGCAAGCAGAATATTATTTTAGTTTTCAAGCAGAATGTTATTACGGTTTGGGAATAGGCTGATGCAATTGCTACCTGATCACTCACAAGGTCTCTAAGACAAAAAGAATGGCTCTTCTGTGAGCTAAGACAGCAACTTGACCAGTGCTGAGAATTCAAGACCTGGTAGTCTTCCTATTTGTCCCAAAATAAGTTGTTACAAGCTTCCCTTTGCTTTGCTTTGCAGGACTTTCCCTTATCCTGAGAGCAGAGCAGAAGGATCACATCCCACTCCTGTCTACAGTAGCAGGTGTGAAAGTGATGATACACAACCACAACCAGACACCGTTCCTTGAGCATGAAGGCTTTGACATCAGACCAGGCATTGCAACGACCATAGGCATTCAGCAGGTTAGCCACTTGCTCAAGAGCGTTGTTTCTTTTCCTTCTGATTGCAGGAAGCTGTGAGGAGCCACACACCGTCACTGACTCATACAAGGGACTTGTGGGACTCCTGTGTTTGCTTCTTGACTCTGCATGGATATTTACGCAAGCCCCTTTTCTCTCTTCTCTGTGTTCAGGTTCCCGTGGGTAAAACAAAACTATTACAAATGTACAAGTGGCCTTTTGGTCCTCAATCCATTGGGGCCTGATTTGTTTTACGCTGAGGCTCTTACACCTCTTACATCTCGCTCCAGTTCTACACGGGGGGCTGCGTGTGTGTGTATGTTAGGATGAGAACAAACATTCAGGAGTGATTTAGTTATTTTGCCATGATGAGTTACTGCTTGTCAGCTGAACTGACCACGTGCACCCTCCTGCCTCTGCCCTGTTACTCTATATATTTTATTTTATTTGTAGCTCAGCTGCTCACATTTGTTACTACACTTCCTGTCCTTTAGGTAGTGCTCCATCCAGTTAAGTTTAGATGGTGATGGCTCGGTCCAATTAAAGCTCCTAATCACTCAGGCCTCTCTTCTGTGTCCACAGGATGAGGTGAATCGCCTGGGTGGCAATTATGGGAAATGCACGACTAATGGCGATGATGTGAACGTTAAACTCCTGTACAACAACTCCTACACCCTGCAGGTACTCTCAGGGTGGCTGCCTGAGCCCCAGCTTATTCAGAGTGGATGAACAGCAAACAAGTTGTACCTTACCCTCCAAAGGGCTTTTACAAATCAGCAGGGTCGTTGCTGGAGATACCATTTCATGCCCCTCTGAAAAGAAGGTGGTGTAACTCGGAATGTGTTTTATGGAGTGGAGGATACTCAGTCCCAGACACTGGGGCTCTTCCCTCCTTGTAATGCGAGAGAGATCAGACAGTGAGCCAGTCAAGGCTGTTCTGGTAGGACATTCTTGGGCCATCAGGTCTTTATCTGTGTAAGTAGGTGCTCCTGGCTCTGGATGTTTGGCTGTTTAACTGAGAAGTTGCTGGGCAAAATGAAAAAGGGAGCTGGGGAAAATTCTGACTCACTGAATTCAATAATATTTTGAGAGGTAAAGACAAGGAATTATAAGTGAAAACCTTTTGCATCGTCATGTTTAGTAATGGGCGGTGTCTTTTTGCTGTAACAAAATCTGTACGTTGTCTCCTGGCAGCTGCATGCTACAGACTGATGATTTGGGCACTTGAGAACCTCCAGCTTATCCAATCTTTTGTGCCTTCTTTATTTCCCAGGCTTGTTTGCATTCCTGCTTTCAGCACATAATGGTGCAAAAATGTGGCTGTGGCTATTACTACTACCCACTGCCTCCTGGTGCTGAGTACTGCGACTACAATAAGCAGCCTGCATGGGGTAAGAGCAAAAGCCTCCTCCTTGTCCTTAGGGAACGCCTTCCTACAACAGTCCCTGGTTAGGTGGCTCCTTAGGTCTCTGCCCTTCTCCTTTGTGCCTGTTTCCTGCTTAGACTGTTTCTTCGCACCGCTGAATCCAGCCAGGTGGCAGACAGCTTTCTGCGTGTTTGCATGGATAGCGAGTCAGTGCATAAAAGATCTTGATGCTGTCAAGCATCCCGTTCTTCAGGACGTTGATACAAATTCAGGCTCTTCCGTGTTGCCACTATTGGTGGCTGTGCTGGTGTAAGACAAATCTTGGAAGAACTTCTCTTGGTTTTCTGGTTGGCCTGTTCTCAGCAGATCCTTGCAGGGAAGGCACATGCATTGCACATAGGTGATTAACTCGGCCGTCTGGAACCATCCCAAAGTGAGAGTGAGGCAGAAACGGGTCTCTGAGAGAGTCCTGTGTGCTTGGGAAGGTCGAGTGAGGGCAGAGGTTTGGTTGCCTTCCGTTTCCTGAGGAAGTGTCTGATTGGGTTCGTCCCGTTTCTTTCCCCAGGTCACTGCTTTTACCAGCTGTACAACAGGCTCAGAAATCATCACCTCAATTGTTTTGACCAGTGCCCCAAGCCTTGCCGGTAGGTCACAAAAGTAGAGCACAATAAATGCCAGCTTGCAGAGGAGAATTACCCCTGTGGAAATGTGGCAGCTTAGTGGAAAATTTATGGACCAACTGGCTGACTGAATTTTGGTGTTTTCTGAACCAGAGATTTCAGTTTCATGTTTAAACCCCAACACTGAGAAAGGAAAAAGATGACAGCATTAGACAAGTTAAATAAAAACTTATTTTGTGCATGACAGCAGAGTTTTAACCACACTGAAATGTTTTATTAAGCCCAAACCAAATTGTTTGTGTCATTTTCCAACCTATGTTTCTTTTCTTGGTTGTTTAGTTTATTGTGGGTCAATTTCAAAGTGGAAAGACATAGTTTTAAGGCAAAATATCAAATATTTTGGTTTTGACTGCATCAAAGAAAAGTTGTCTGGATTTTGAAAACATTCTAGTTTTCCTCCTGACCTGAACAGTTTTCAGGCAACCTCTGGTTTTGTTTTCTAAGCTGACTTACAAACCTTTTTCCAAGGTTTTCAAGAGCTGCCCCCAGCACTTCTGCTCTGGGCAAGTAGTTAGCATTGTAAAACTCTTTCACTTTTAAACGCCAAGAGTCACAGTGATCATAATCTCCATTTTTATCTTATCAGGGAATCTCTGTACAAGGTGTCTGCTGGGACAGCGAAATGGCCGTCACCGAAGTCGCAGGTAGTCCGTCCAGACACATATGTTTTGGGGGGATACTGTATTTACTGTGCTGTTGGAACATTAAAAGTTAAGGGTGAAAACTCAGGCAGCAGCAGTGGAAGTGGCAAATAAAGCAAACTGGTCCAAAATCTGGGCCCAAGGGAACGGCGCTGTAGTTAAGATGCCACACTAAGATGCTACGGAGGTACATTCAATCCCAGTTCTCATCCAAACTTCCCTGTGACCTTAAGCAACTCACCTCCCTGCCCTAGTTCCCAGCTGCAAAATGGTGTGGACGATTTTCTGCTCCCGGTGGGTGTTGTGGTGTGACGACTCACCCATGACTGTTTGTGGGGTGCTGCAGGGCTGCAGTGGCAACGCCGTGAGTCAGGAGGTGACCTCTTGCCAGTTCCCATGTTCCAGTGTTAAATTCAGGCTGTACAAACAGGTGTTTAATTCATGTGAAACAGGTGATAACGCAGTTGAAATTGCCATTAAAGGCAGAATTTAAGAAGCAGAATATATACACCTACCTAAAATATCAGTGTGTATTTCATTGCTATTCTGGCAAATATAGCTACTACTTGATATCCATCACAATATATTATAAACCAATCAATTACATCCTTTTTTATTATTTGTAATAGCCACTTTATTGTTTATGAAATCTACATCTACAAAATATTAAACATACAAAAACTCAGAGGGCAGGACTGCCAATAACATACCCGTACTCTGCTGCAGGACTGGATCCGCCAAGCTCTCAGGCATCAGAACGGATATAACTCTACCAGCAACAGGTTGGTCACTGCCGGGACGTACTCCGGGTCAAGCGCTGGGTTAACTCGTCATCCTTGCAGAATTTGTAGATGTTAGACTGGAAAGGGAGGACAAGAGAAAAATGTACAGGCTCATCCAATAAATTTCTCATCTTTCCTCACAGCACTGTAAGACAGTCACTTCTGTAACCTTTTTTCAAGCTGATGTTAAATGCTCTTAGCTTGAGTGAGTGGTGAAACCTGTTGCCTAGAAATCAGCGTGTAAAATTGAGACCAGAATGCCAGCAGCACCTGCCACCACGTGGACGTCCCACTGTTGCTAACTGCTCCCTTTCTGCCACGCAGGAAGGACATTGCCAAGGTGACTATCTTCTACCAGCAGCTGAACTACCAGTCTGTGAACGAGTCGGCTCTGCTCTCGGTGGGTTGCGCTGCATCAGCTCAAAACGTTGTTCCCTGTCGTTGGTTATGGTGTGCTGGTTGGAGGGAGGATTATTTACAGCCCCCGAGATGGGATGGGATTATTCTTCTTAAGGAAGAGACTTGAAAATGTCACATTTTACCCAGTCATACAAAATTTCTCCCCGAGTGGCAAGTAGCTAACTGACCTGCTGGCAATATGCAATAATTTCATGTTCCCAGAGCTGTGCTGCGTTTGATAAACACAAGCCTTTGGTTCTTTCCACAGGAGAATCTGCTTCTGTCCAGCATGGGAAGCCAGTGGAGTCTCTGGTTTGGATCCTCAGTGTTGTCTGTGGTTGAAATGTTTGAGTTGCTTATAGATACGCTAGTCTTGTGTCTCCTCTTCTGCTGCCAAAGGTTCAGGTCAAAGAAGACGTTGAAAGTAGCTCACACTCCTGCCATCCCCAGCGTGAGCTTGGCCCTAGAAAACTACCGAGTTGTGCAAGAAGAAGCTGGAAAAGGTGATGATTCTGCTCATAATCACCCTTCTGGAGTCATTATTGCCATGGACAAAAGCAGTGACCTGCATCTGCACCCACTCTCCAGGAAGGTGGAAATGCCAGAGCTTCGCCCAGATGTGGTGCTGAATGGATTTAGGTGCGCGAAGGACAGCTCTGTGGAAGGGGAACAGAAGAGCTGAGGATATGTTTGTGTGCACAGAGAAGCAGGAGACTGGAAGCTCCCCTAATGCTCAGGTGCTGGCAGAAGGGTTGCAAACAGAAACGCCGTGGATCCGCATCTGTGAGCACCTAAACGCCACGCTGCTGAGCTTGGCGGTCCTCCTCCAGCTATTACACATTCACTATTAAACCATCCGTGTCCTGGATTCAGGCACCACGCAATGTTCCTTTGTTCCTAATGAGAATGTGGGGAGGGGAGAACTGCACGTCTCCTCTCTGGGACAGTCGTTGAGTCCTCATAAAACCCTGCTCATAGCTTTTACCTTTTAAACTCCTGCGGGGAAATCAGCCTGTGGCTTCACGCAGGCCCATCTACATTTCACAAACGTGCTGAAGGGAAAAGCCAGGCTGGCTGTTAACGGGAAGATTGCCGGTGGAGGCTAAGGAGCGCGTGCTCGTGTCGGTCAGCGTTGTCTGGAGCGTGACAGAGCCAGCAGTGACAGCGGCGGCTCTGGGTACGGCTCTGCTTCCAAGACACCTTTCTGTCCTTAACCTGGTACTGCTGCGTCAGGAGGACAACGCACAGAACGGTGCTGCTGAGCTGCTTTTAGACTTAACCCAGGTTATTTCAAACGAGAGTCGCTGTCTTAGAGGAAAGGAAAGAGAAGAACTGGGGTTGATAAGTTTTTTACGTCGTAGACGAAGTGTCTGATTTCTTTAGAAGATAAAAACAATGCTGCGTTTTTGTCGCAGCCCGTTTGTAAATAGAGATGTTTAATGTTAATATTTGACAGTAACTTATGTGTACATAAAATGACACATTTATTTTTGATGATGATGTTTGCACGGGAGCATTTTACTCTGTGATAGTCTTGTTTATGACTTTCTGTAAAACGCAAGAGTTAACAAGAAATCAATGAGCTTTGTTTTGTAACTTTTTTAAATAATAAAATGCTCTGGATACAGACTACGACTGGGGGTTTAGGTTGACTTTGCTTTGCCTTCAACTGAAATTTGGGTTTGTTACTGCCTAATTGTTACTTCTCAGTGTTGGCTCTGGAAAAGTCTTTTTCAAAATGCCCAGACCTCACCTGCAGAAGCCTGAATGCCCGGGGCCAAATTATGAGAAGAGTTTTGGTTCCAGACCCGGAGGTGGAATCCTCATAGCCTTCAGTTTGCTGCTGACACCACTGGAAGCCAAGCACCGAGATGCTTTTCAAAGTTCCTTTTTTTTTTTCTTGATTTGCTTGATTATTTTTTTTTTTTTTTCATTCCCAGGGAGAATCTACAGAGCTGGGACAGGGGTCTGTGAACAGCGGTGTGTGGTTCGGCTTATACTTGTGCAGACCCAGAAGAGCAAGCGGCAATGCAAGCCAGGAGGAAGATGCTCTGGCAGCGTGGTACGTGAACGGGCAGGAAACATCCGTTGGTAGCACAGAGACCTAAGACTGGAAGAGTAAGAGGGTGTGGGGTTCACTGTGGGAGAGGAACGAGCTGCCAGGCTATTGCTCTTCCCCGATGGAAAGCTTCCACGACAGCTGTCATCAAAATCAAAGAGCAGCAGGAAATGCAGCAGGTGGTCTCACGTCTCTGTCCTGCTCCAACTGTGGGCAAGCTCTTCTGCAAGCGGGAGCAGAAGGCTGCTGGTCTCCTCCGTGCCTGGTGTAGGTGAGAGCTTGTGAGAGCTGCACCCTAGAGAGGGGTTTGGAGGCTTCTCTCTGAGGAGAAACCCCTTGTCAGAAGGGCTGAGATGTCTAGCAAGCTGCCACATCGCTAGCGTGTTCCATTAATAAAATCAGAGCATCTCTTAATCAGATAGAACAGAAGGGCAAGCAAGAGAGTTAGAGTTCTGGGTCTCTTTGGAGAAAAGTTCACTTAGCTTCCTCTTTTCAAGCCATAAACCTGTGCCAGATAAATTTTGTATTTCAAACCTTCACATACTAAAGTGCTTCACTGGCTTGTAAAGATCTAGAATCAGAAAGAATGAGAAAATGTGTGTGAATGTAAAAAAAAATCCTCTCTTTATTCTCAGTTCATAGATAACTGTTTGTATGTGAGATTTTTTCACTCCCACCTTTTCAAAAAAATACATTTCTTCTGCCTGAAGATATATTACATTTCAGCGTGTCATAGTTTATACGTACCTCTCTGACAATGCACGTTATTATGCCGTGGTGCCTGTACCTGTGTAGCCCACACACGACCTGCTATTATTTTTGGCAACTGTGATGTAAAACTATAAAAATCATATTGAAAGCCGTGCCTGAGGGAAGGGTACAGCGAGATGCACAACTAGCAGGAGCAGAGAGCCCCTGAGGGAACCAGCTGGACTCTGTTCTCAGTATCGCTTGTCAAGTCTCCGTGGAATCGGGATTATATTTCCCGGTCCACGCTAAACCCAAGGTCTCAGTGGTATCTTAAGAGGAGAGTTACGCACAGAATGAAGCGTTTTGCCAATGGTTTTGCAGTGGAGTGGCTGGGACTGGGAGCCCTTAGTGGTAGCCTGGTGTCCTGGGTGGCCTTTCTCCTTCGAGCGCATCGGACGTGGTCTCCTCCGGGCACACTCGATGGCGCGGACCACCTCCCTGTGCTTCATTTGAGGGACGGGCGCTGCTGCAGGATCAGAAATACTGGGGTTTGCACTCCCAGAAAAGGGAGATTCGCCCAGAAATAGCCATGCAGAAAGGGCACTGAGAGCTAAAACATCAGCTTGCCTCATTTTAAACTGCATTCAGGTGCTGCAAGGCATGGGACCTAAGCCTGAATGCATATCCAGGCTGGAATTACGCCTGGAAGCTCTGTCACCTTCCCGGTCAGGGCACAAAAGCAGACAGCAGAGAAACCCCACGTTTCTAGCAGAAACACACCTCCTGCCTGACCACGTCGGTAAAATAATTAATTTGTCCATGTTCAGCGAGATCAGTAATTCTCCTGCATACTGGTAAAATATTTGCTCTGCCAACACTCAGATATAACTCCAATTACAGGAACCCTTCTGGTGTAGTGAAGTATTAGTCCCAGATTTTTGGAGATATTTGAGTATTTAATCCTCATTAACTAAAGAAAGATACAGCCAATCTTACGAGATCTGTTTCTGTAATCGCATTTCCCTCTGCAGTGTATTTACCCACGGGAGGCCGGGTGGGACCAGTCTCTGCTCCAGGCGGGAGACAGAACGGGAGCGAAATAAAGGGGGGACAGCGGGAGTCAGCAGCGGGGCGGGCAGCGAGCGCCGTGTCTCCCGAGCTCTGTGCTGTAACCTGACAGTAGCACCACGCAGCTCTCCTTCCATGCAGGCATTAAGTGAAGTGACACTCTGGATTTCAAAGTATCCTTCCTGTTTAACTCCTTCACACCAGCCTACCTGGATTCATTAATTTGAATCTGTCCCTCCAGGAGAAAAAAAAAAAAAGAGGCTATTCCACAATTTTGCTTTTCTGTGTTTGTTTTCCGTGCTGAGATGACAGAAATCATGAGGCCAGGCCAGTCTTTCTTTCTTTTCTTCTTCTTCTTTTATTTTTCTGCCATAGACACGCAGTGTGCGAGAAACCAAGGGGAAGGATGGCGCTGTGACGCGTGGGAAAGGGTGGTCCATGGGCAGAAGACTGATACGTTCACCTAGTGCAAGGTCTCCTTTACAGGGCAGCCATCAGCAGGGCTCCTAACACATCCAGCATCGACTGATTCAGGTGCTCTGAAGAAACATGAAGGGGTGGGGTGATGTGAGCCTGTCACCTTGACCCCAACCTTCTTCCAAAGCACGCTGAAATCACGTTATCACAGAAACCCAACCAAAAATGCAGAGTGTTTAGGTGGCACTCCCATCTATTCAAGCTGTGGGTTGCAGAGGAGAAGGAGAACAGGTTAAAAGGAATCGTTTTCTAGACCCAGTTAACACAGGCAACAAGGCAAGAAACCCTACGTAAATAAATCAAGCCAAAGAAGGAGGAGGGAAGGAGTTTATCTAGATTTTTATTAAGAGTGTTTCAAGAGACAATAGAAGAGAAGGGAGGGGGGGGGAAAAAAAGGCAGACACCACAGCAACAGTTTTAAAATTGTACAAAGATAATAACATACAGAATATCTGGTTCCATAGTTACAGTCAGCACAGGCTGTGTAGGGAAAGGGGGAGTTAAAAAACGTGTTACAAAGTGGTACTGGAAGCAGGCAAGTGAGGCGGTTAATAGGTGATAGCGTATTTACAGCGCGCGTCAGCCCAGCCGTTCGGTGCGTGACGGCCGTACCAATCAACCACGCTCAGCAGCCTGGACCTGGCTGGAGAGCGTCTTTCTCCGTGCTGTTTCCAGAGGAAGGTGGGGCAGCCTTAGCCAGGAAGAAGCTGGCTGGGCTTTCTCACCTCAAAGGCTTTCACTCCAGGCTGCCGGCCCATGAACCAGTAAGAAAGGCTCACTGTTTCTGTGATATCTCACTCTGTTTCTGCGCTTCAGCAACCACGGGTCTCGTGCGGAGGGCTCCCAGGATGGGGAATCCACACTGGTGTGCTGTCGGAGGGACGTGATGATTGGAAGGCAACTGAGACAGGTCTACAAGCTCCACTGGCCGCTCTCTAGCCGGCTCAGCTGCTGCCCTAGAAACACGCGTGGTGCTCCTCGTGCCTTGGAAACGATCTTGGCCACTACCCCCACCCCCATAACTGCTCAGCTGCCCCCTCTGCCCGCTGACACGGTGCTGGGCACGCAGCTCAGCAGGGATGTGCCCCAGCCCCAATTCCCTGCGAGGCCGAGGAACCAGCAGGCAGCCTGGTATGAATCACGTTCCTATAGAAACAGCACTCTATAGTTTAGAATCTCAAAAAAAAACCCAAACAATCTTGTTTCTTCAGAACTCCCACTCGCCCTTCTGCTCAGTCACTTCTTCCCCACGCCCCCTCCTCCGGACACCAGCACCGCACACTCACACACATGCGCACGCACACGGGCGGTTGCCATCAGCTAACCCATGGGTTCCTGTCACCTTTAATCCCTCCATCCCCTTTTGTCTTTGGTTGAAAGCAATAACGCTGGGGCAGCGAGGAGAGAAGTGGGCCGAGGGACCGTCCAGCAGCGCAGAACACCACAGGAGGCCAGCAGTCGACACCAGCTGCGTTGTGGCCGCTGGACAGTAAGTTAATCAGTGCATTTCTGTAGGAGGTCCTGGTTTTCTCTTGCATAAATAATGGCCATTTTTGCTGGTCTGAGATGTTACTGGTCTCCTTTCTACCAATCACAGTCTGAACTTGTCAAATCTTTTTCTTTAAAGACACAAATTCTTCCAGTTCCATGTTTTTCCTCTAGGCTGCTCAAAGAAATTTCATGTTGCAGAGACCATCTCAGAGACAACAATATTAAAATAACCTGAGGCTTCCCTGGATGATGTGCAGAGAGGGAACGCTGAGGGTATCATTTCAACTTGCCAGCAACCTGAACTCATCCCATTTGGAATCAGAAACATGTGGCAGACCCCAAAAGATTCACCTCCAGACTACCTGTCCAGGCACTTGGGTTTGGGTCAAGTCAAACAAAAGCTAGGACAGGTTTAAAAATATTTACCCAGATCTCCAAAACTCAAGAGATGACAGAATCTGATGGCTGAGGCAATGGTTTGGGTCCGTTTGTTTGGACAATGCCTGGCACGTTGCTTTCTAGACAAAGGCAGATCTCCTCCTGTTAACTGTGGTTGCAACCAAGTTATGTCATAGAGATAACACACACACTCTTTGAAAAGAAAGGAAGAATTACAAGAGAGTAGTTTTGGCATTAGGCATCTCAAACAAGATTGTACAACACAAATAGAGCTGTAGTTGAAGGAGGAAAAAAAAAAAAAAAAAAAAAAGAAAGTGTTCAAGATCTAGCTTTTCCTGGGGCCTGGTTGGCCATTTACTCTGCTGAAAACAAATTTTCTGTACAACTTCTCCACTGTCCCCTGCAAACTTCTAAACACACACACACGCATACACCCCCCCCCCCAAAAAAATTCAAATAAACACAGAAAACATCGAGAAGTGCCTCCTTAGCATGTTTTTCCTGGAGAACCTCTTTGTTTTAGAAACTGCGGGAGGTACTGAAGTGTTGGATATATTTCGAAGTGGAGGCATTTAATGCCTCATGAGCTGTGTAATGAAAATAGAAGAGAAAAGTGGGGGAAGAAAGGAACATGGTGGGGGAAGAAAAGGCAGGTTTTGAAAAACATTCCCTAACAATGCTAAAAAAAAAAAAAAATCCTGACATTAAATACAGACAAACTGCATTGAATAAAAATTGCACTAGTCCTCTGGGCACATCAATAATAAATTAAATACTTAACAATTCCACCGATTAAAAAAAGACAGCACAAAATCCATAACAAAAGAACATAAAACCCCCCAATACTGTATGTAGGAAAAGTGCACAAAGTTGCTTTATACATGGACTCTAAATAAAGTACCAATACATGTTAAATAGATCAATTGTCTTGCAAGACGCTGCTTTTTGCATCAGTATTTACAAACGCTTCAACTCCACGTACTGCAGCAGAGAGGCTGAGCTCCGACGGACCGACCTGTACGCGACGTGTGTCTTGTTCTCGGGAGCCACCCGTGGCGACTGAAATCAAATGACCCAAAGCAGAAGCCACGTCTCCAGTTCTCCTTGGATTGCAGAAAGGATCAGTCGCATTTCTGACGTCTCATCAAACGCTGGAAAGCCAGTTGGGCTGTTTTAAGTTGCTGTATGTGTAAAAAAACATCGCTGGACGATGGCCATGCTGAAATTCGTTACCAGAGCAGGACCATGGCAGTGGTGAAACATCTATTTCACGCTAAAAATCTTTATGTACCCTGAAAGATCCCAGCTTTTCCTGGAAAGGGCACCACCTGAGGGGACACGAGCACTGACAAATGTCTGAATTGATGCAGATCGGTATCAAATGGGACGGGATTCTCAAAGAGAACTCACTACAGAGAATCCCTCATTTCCTAACGCAGGAAGCAGAGCGAGTTCTTGGCTGGATATCGGTTCCTGCGCTGATCCGGATGCCGCAGGGCGATCGGCATGATCCAGCCCTAAGCACAGCAGAGCCCTGCTGAAGGCGGACACGTGCTTGGGGGCTTTGCTGTATGGCTAGCATTTCACTGGGCAACAGCATCCCACACCATCCGAGCTCTGCACAGAGCAGCAAGGTCTGCAGGGCATTTCACAGATCATTTCCGAGACTACGGATTTGCTCCCGACCCCACTCAGACCGACAGTAATGCTACCACCAGCTGCAGAGTAAAGCTGTCAGCTGGCAAAGAAGGGATGTCAGATGAGGCAGCGACACACCAGTGAAGGCACCAGCCTGCTCAGTGAGGAAGCCCGTTCAAATTTTGGATGACTTGGACCAGAAAGAAGACAAGTCCAATGCAAAGGACCAAAAGATGAAGCTCCATGAGAATGGGAAGTGGCAATTTTCTGTAATCCTGCACAAGAAACGCTGAATGGGCGGTGATGGCAGCTATACCTTCACACAGGTATTGGGAAGAGATATTTAACTCCGGACATAGAAAATGCAAACTGAAGGAGACCATGTGGCAGCACAGCAGCTGTGCTCAGTACACATCTGCCTACGTTTGGTCCCACGTGTACGCC
The DNA here is from genome assembly GCA_009806455.1 of Tetrax tetrax. Lineage (NCBI taxonomy): Eukaryota > Metazoa > Chordata > Aves > Otidiformes > Otididae > Tetrax > Tetrax tetrax. The sequence goes on along the minus strand of WHYT01017479.1, from coordinate 130,909 downwards.
TGGAGCCACCCTCTTCGTTCAGCGACGCAGCTCCAGGGTCTCATGTGGGAGCTACAACCAGAACATGGTCCCTGCTCACAAAGAAACTGCCCTCTGAACTAAGGATTTACACACCCTAGCATTCCTCTGAAAGCAAAATGCAACGCTGGCATTTTACACCAACTGCTTTATCCCACAACTGTCCTGAATCACTTGAGGGTGCCACGGCTGAACTGGGACAGAAAGAGCGGGGTGATGGAGAAAACACCATGAGAGGCATTGCCAATCATAAAAAGGCTGATGGGGCCAAGCTCGTTAGTTTTTATTTTCCAAGATGGGTGGAAGGAGATTGTTTATTATTTAGGGAAGTGTGAGAGGCCCAGGGGCCAGATTTTGCCCTGCAATTGATCTGCAGCAGGTTCAGTCACGAGGAGCATTTCAGATTCACAACAATCAGGACTGAGCTCAGCACTCCGCACTGTGCGTCCCAAAGCTCCAGAGGGAACACGAAGGAGAAATCTGCAAGACAAAGATGGATTTCAAGACCTAGACTGCACAGACAGAAAACTGTGGTCTGGCTGCAGCAAAATATGGGGCAGCACTCTCCTAAGGAAGCAGGGACTCTTCTTGAACTGGGAGGACACCCTACTAGAGCCGAAGTGGAGTTTCTTTATTGTTCCACTTTCAGATGTGTGGGTGGACACTGAGTGCTGCTGGTTCAGTCTCTGAGGGCAATACCTTGAGTGAAGAGCTGGATCACTGTTCCTTCCGTATCTGAGGGCACAATTACGTCAACAGAAATAAACCTGCAAAGGTTTCATCCAAAGGGCTGCAGCAGGACAGCAGCCAGCACACACACAAAAAAGTAAACTGGTCAAACATGCATTGGATGAAAAAGAATACGATTGTGTGTCACTGCTGATGTAATGCAGGAGGATGGGGAACTCTGCCTGGAGTTCTTGCGTTCCTTGCGAGATCTCGATCCCTCAAGCCCCCAGCACGATCCGTAAGGCACTACGGCCCAACCCAGAGCCAGCAGCCCAGGCAGGCTCAACGCCAGCTGTGGACTGCTACCCATGAGTCCTGAAAAACTGATGGCAACTGCAGCTGAGGGCGTTCTGAGGAAGCTCTTACAGGGGCACATCTCAGCTTGGCATCTGAATTCCCAGCCAGAGAACAATCAGCCAGAGCATGTGCACTCTGTAAGGCCTCCTGAGACAGGATGACGTGGTTGCAGAATCTCTGCAGAGCTACTGAACACGATCCTCATAACACGGAGCATAAACATAGCATCAAAGTGCTCTAAGTACAAACACATTCCCCCACTCCAGCAAAGAATAGTGTAAGAAAAAAGAAACTAAAAGAAGATTATGGAATTGGGGAACTCAAAAGCCCCTGGGCCAGCTGCCGAGATGCCCTGCTCACATGCTTCAGCATGCCGGGGAGAGCACAGAGGGATGCACATGCAAGGAGAAGTCTCCTTCACAGAGATGCTAAATCAGAAATCTGAAGCGACCAGGAAACAAACTGAACAAGCCAAATGGCATCGCACAGCCAGCTGTTCAGGCAGTGGGAGCTGGACGTGGCTTTTCTTCCCTGACACAAAGCCCATCGCCAGCGACAAGCTTCTCCCAGCCTCAAAAAAAAAAAAAAAAAAAAAAAAAAAAAAATTAGCACTGCTGCTTCCATAACACTGTGCAGATTGCATCCTGGCCCGGGAAGCAGGCGAGCTATGGCTTTGACCAGCTAGCCAGCAAGGGCAAGAAAAGGGGAGCGTGGCTGGTATAGTCCTGAGAGCAGTCGAGGTGAGTAGCCATCGCTCTCAATCCCCCCCCTTCTCTCGTGCCTTCAGACAGCTCTGCCCCACAAACCAGCCTGTTCTCGACTGAGAGGTCATCTTCTCGTTTTCTAAACTGGCCCCAGCAGCTCCCAGACACTGCAGCAGTCCCACGGGAGAGCAGGCTGCTGGTTGCGCTGCCGGGACAGAGGGCTCCACGTCAGAATCCCTTCCAGACAAACTCTTCAGACGAGAACTCAGCGCACAGCAGCCACACTGAAGCAGAGACAGGTTCGTCTGATCGTATTGTTGGTGGATTTCTCCTGGTGATAGAGGGTTTCCTTTTTCTTCTCTTTCTCTTCTTTTTTTTTTTTTTCTCCAATGCTAAACTCATCTCCCATACTTTTCACACACAAGTCCACACGCCATGGTCTGTGGTTATGCCCTAGGAGTCTCCTACACAACATCCACCATCCAGTAGTCAAGCATGAGAACTTAACGCTAACAGGAAAGACCTCTCCCTTCCTGCGTGCGTCTCAACCTATACGTGCAGGCATCAAAAACAGACCAATCTGCAAGAAACACCAATATACCAAGGATGGGGCTTCTCAGGGCTTCTAGAAATTCAGCCCAACTTCAAGACAGCGAAGGGGAGGTGGGGGAGTGGTCACTAACACTCATCTATGTTAAGGCTGATGAACTCCTGTATGCACTTCCTGTACTGCAGCTCAGTAGGGCTGTTGCTGGGATATTGACCTGGTTGTCCAAAGGGGCCCTCTGCTTCTCGCATCTCCTCGTTCATTCGAGCCAGACGCAGCCTAGAGCGAAAAAAAAGAAAGCAGAAGGGAGAGAGGTTTGGTTATTCCTCCCCTGACGGTTATTTACAGGCGGCGTTCCTGCAGAGGAGCTGCAGAGCACTGGGAAGTCCTGGTTGCACTTACAGGGTAACTATGTCTGCGTTGGCTGCTTGGACAGCAATATTGAGGGGGTCCTGCCCATCGCCATCCACCGCGTGCTGATTTGCCCCTCGCTTGAGGAACAAGCAGACCTGACTGTGGAAGGGAAAGAAAAGAATCAGAGCAGAAATTCCAGCTCCCCCATCCCACAGTGGAGCAGGCAGAGGGCACTGCCCTTCCATGGGCAGGCACAGCTTCACTTATATTGGTCTAAATTAGGAAACACCACAGTGGCAGGGAGAAAGGAATGGGTGTAGAGGGTCCCAGTTGCCCACTATCTACCATTAAGGGGGCAATTATCCTTAAGACAATCCAGTTGTTGATGGGATATAAAAAGACATGTTTTGCCAATAACCAATTCGCCAAAACCCAGCTCCCTTGCCCACCTCACCCCACGACTCTCAGCGTTAACGCTGAATCCCAGCCCAGGGGCGATGGAGCGTGTCAGAGCAGCGCGCAGAGAACTCACCCTGTATGCCCCAGGTACGTGGCGTGATGCAAGGGAGCCCGGCCTCGGATATCTCTTTGGTTCACATCCGCCCCGTTTTGCAGCAGGAATTCACACGCGATCAAGGAGCCCTGGCAAGGGAAAGGGGAATTTCTAAATAAAAACAGCCAGCAGTACTGAGAGGATGCACGAGCACGTACCAGGCTGTGAGGTGCCCGTTGTCAGCGTGCTCTGAACTGGAGTCACGACCTCACACTCCCAAATGTGGCCTCCCAGCCACTAGCACCACGTACCCCCATCACAGCTTGGATCAGAGGAGTTTTGTTTTCATCTTCGTCATTCACCCAGTTGATCTCAGCACCATGTGCCAGCGCTTCTGCCATGAGAGGCAGGTTTCGGGCTTGTGCTGCCTTGTAGATCAACAAGCCAGGATGCAGCTCCCTCAGGTCCTCCAAATCTGAAGCTTCCTGTTCAATCTCTGCTTCACCGCTTGACTCCTCTGACACCTCGCACTCTAACAGGCGGAAAAGGATGGAGAGAGATGACCCAAAAGCTTTGCATTTCCAGTCTCTTACGTTCCCTGTTGTTCTTGGCACCAGGCAGCCCTGACCATCCTCCTGCCATAGCACCCGCTGCCCTCCAACACCTCCATCGACCGCCAGTGACACCCACCTTCCTCTGTCACGCTGTCCACCACGGAGCCGAACACCAGGATATCAGTGCTGCCGTCCGTGCTTCCTCCAAGCCCGCTGTCACTGCTCAGACCTGCGGGGCCAACAGAAGACAAACCAAGCCCATTTTAATACACAGGCATTCCAGTGCCAGGCACCGCTGAGACCACTGGGGAACAGGGCTGCGCAGAACGTCACACACACATCGGCCCGGGCGCTGCTGGCAAGGGAGAGGGGGACTGCTATCCCATTTAGCCCCACTCAATAAAACTGCCCAAGGAAAAATTGCAAAGCCTATGGTGTCCGTGTCCCCACGCTGCCCTTCATGCAGGGATGCTCCGACATTGCCCTGGCACTTTGGGCTGCTGAGGACAGCCCTTGCTGCAATTCATGAGGGACGCTGTGACGTGGACTGGAGCAGAGCAGCAGCAGAGACAGCTTTGCAGCAGGTTGGGCAGTGTCATAAGCAAATAAAGACACTTCTCTGCTTTTACCACTAATAATCTCAGTTTCCACTCTATCCATGCTCTCCCCAGAGCTTTGCAGTTATCACTGGGGCACTTGCCAACACATTGCTCTTACGACAGAGACTATTAATACTATCGATAGCGTCAATAATATCAAGCTAAACTCTTAAAGAATTGTCCATTGGCTCATTCACCTTCACAGACATCCCTTCTCTTTCCCCACAGTGTTTCCCACCTTCGCTCCTCAGCTGGTGAATGTTAAGAGAGAGCTGACTGTGTACAAGAAATGGAGTCACAAAGAGATGAAGCAAGTTGTCCAAGGACACGCAATGTGTCAGTGGCAGAGACACTGTGTACCTTTTCCAGCTGGAACCCAAAAGCAGTCAAGAAAGTGAGAGAAAGGAAGGAAAAAGCACGTGCAGGAATCGCCCCTGCAGGAACAGGGATGGCACATCACCTTTGTCCCAAGGGACACCTAGTCCCCTTGGGATCTCCAGCTGGATTCAGCTTCTTGCTGCTTCTAACTTCCCACTGACTGGGACAGAATGAGTGTCTGTCCTCCCAGAACTCAAGAGGGTAAGTGCCCATGACCTACCTCAAGATCTACACTCAAACCACTAATTAGGAAGAAAAACAAGCCAGGCTGTAGCTGACAAAATGTTTCAAAATATGAGCCGAGTAGTTTTTGCAAAGAGTAATAGCAGGAAAGCCTGCAAGAACTAAAGATCTCAGCCTTGAAAACCACAGCAGAACACGACATCTTAACCGTAAAGGCTGTCTGTTGACATCTTCAGAGCGGCTACAGCTAGGTTCCAGATGAAGAACAGCCTCTCAATCGGTGGTCCCAAAATCTCGGCTCACAAGAAATCCTTCAGCACAGTTCAACAGCCAAAGGAGATTATGAAGCTACAAGAGGAAGTTTCTGAAGTGGCACATATCACACGTATCTTTTTTGGATTTGCTGTCAGAAAAATCACTGCTGTTTCTGTAGTCTCACCAAGCAGGATGTTTGCTTTCTACGCTCTCCATTATGTCAGCACAAGTAAAGAGTGACTCCAGTGAGGCCACAGGGCACGACTCGATTTACATCCAAGCAAGCAAGGAGGATCTGGCTCATATCACATGAACATTAATACATCAAATTCCCAGTTCTGCTCCCACTGCATCAGTGACAAAACTCCTATTTTCTTCTACAGGAGCGAGATAAAGCTGTTGAGCAGCTCTGAAGTCCTGTATCTCCCAAGTCCTGTTCCTGTTGACAATAATGCTGAATTCCTTGAAACTGGAACAGCCCTTACGTCGCTGATTCAGACCATCTAAAGCACCACCTGCGCCCATTTCAAGAGATAACGTGTACCTGTAGGAAAAGCCTGTGATTTTCTGCTGTGCTCAGAACCTTAAACATTTCTCCTAAGTTCATGCAATAACATGCAACTGAGCTGGTAAGTTCTAGAGAGTTACTGCTCCTCAGTTGAGTATAACGGACCACACAACTAGACCGTGATAGATGTGGGATGTTTGAAGTAAACACTTCTTATTTCCTATTTGCCGTGAGATCCCATGTACAGGACTGGATGCTTTATCCCATCTGAGGGACTGTTGTTCCTTCAAGATGTAGTAACTTGATTGCTAGAACCCTAAGAAGCTTTTTGCCTTTTGAAAGCCTGCCAGTCTTTCCGACAAGGGATTGGTAATGTTCAGGTTCCAGTCATTCGGCTGAAAGAAAAATACACAACTGCCTCTGAAGTTTGGTTTGGAACAAGTAAAATTTGGGTGTCTCTCTTGCTGCTAGCTGCCAGAGCGTCACCTTACCTCCGTCCAGGAGGAACGGCGTACCGCTCCCACCGGGACCAATGCCACTGCCACTCCATGGGCCACCTGTTAGCGGATGCTGCATAGAGATGTGGCTGGCACCTAGAGGAAGGTGGACGGAACATGAGGGGAGTTCATCGTCACAAACACAAAAAGAAAAATTGTCCTTGCTAAAAAATGGTAAAAAAAGTAAAAGTCAAAACTAAAACCAGAAAAAAGCCAATGGAATGCATAGTCTGGGAGTAAAAGATGTTGGGAAAAAAAATCCCATCCACCAGAGTGCAAACACCAGGGACTGACTGGATTGGATACTAAAACAATAAGGGCAATAAAAGAGCAACGGGCTGGAGTTGGTGCAACTAACTCCCCATCACTCTCCTGAAATATTTACCCTCCCTTCAGCGAGATCGATACCTTGCCTCAGGTCTGGTGCAATGCACGTGCCCTAAAAGAGCTGGGAGGCAAAGCGTGCCAGAAGCAGAGACGCTTTCTTTCCCTGTACTCACTGCGTGGGCCGGAGCCAGCGCCCGTGTCAAAGTAGGAGAAGAGGGAGTCCAGCTCGTCAGGGCAGAAGAGGGAATCTCGGCGGAACTTCCTCTCCAGCGTGGCTGCTATTTCACACAAAGACATTTTGAAAAACATAGTTAATAACATGCAAACGGACAAATGAGACCGTTCTACGGTTGTATTCACACAAGCAAGCTTAGAAGTTGCTGGATCACCCTGGTGTAATGACCTCCTTAAAGAGATGGAAAGTGTTAGGAAAGGGCTCTAAAGACCTGTGTCAACGCTGTTTGTGCAACAGCATTTTTGCTTATACCTCTGGCAGGCTGCAGGTCCTACAGAAAGACGTGGCCACACGTTAGGTGTGCGCACCTACGAAGAGTGGGGCACACCAACACCGCTCTGCCTGGGGAGCGGGGCAAGGCAAGTTCGCACCTGACGACAACATGGCTGGTGACGCGTTGCCTGCTTCGTGGCGGTACTTTCTACGAGCCGTAGGTGCTTTTGTGGTGCTGTTGTTTCTCTGGCACTTCTTCACGCACCAGCGTCGAGGTTTCCGCTCATTTTCTGTTAGCGTCTCTCCATTTGGCAGCTTCTTCAGGAATTTCTTCTCCACATATTTCACCTTGATCCAGGCTTCCTTGTCCTGCCTAAACGAAGAACAGCGTAAAGCTGTGCCCAGGGCCACATGAACCACCTAAAGCAAACAGTCACAAGGAGATGAAGCTGCTCTGGGTCATTTTGTCAACCTGGCTTTGAGTCCTAAAAATCACTGAGGCCTGTATTAAGAAGGGAGATTTTCTCCAACCTGAAAGTGTCTCCCATTTCAAAGCAAAACGGTGTGTAGCTGAGAGTGGAATGAGATGTTCAGCCCTAGACAACACTACATACAACACAAATTACATGTACTTGTAAGGTCTCAGAGCAGGTGTAAACCCAGAAAGCCTTCATTCCCAAGCATATTTCACCAGGTTGCTGGCTGGCAATGCCCCACTGACCTTTTAAGAGGGAGTGGGCTGAGGTAGGTGTACCTAAGGTAGTTCAGGCCCTCAGTGAAGGGCCAGACACTCTTAATCTGACTTTCCAGTGTTTGTGGTATGGATGGACAGCTTTCCACAGGACCGAGAGGACCAGCATGTGCACCAGACTCACCTGGAACTCCCTGCTGTTGGTTTCTTCAGTCCCAACTCTTCACACTGCGCCTCATAAATCTGATTCATGGTACTGTTCCCCAGCTCACACATTAACTGCAATACAACAGGAAGTGAAAGAAACCCTCAGGTGAGGTGCTGCTTTCCCTCTAGTCTAGTCTCCCACCAAGTGAGACTCCCTCCACATCCACCGTTTGTCTGTCTCTTGCTGTTAAAAGTCAACACTCACTTTCAGTAACTCTGGCTCCCAGGAGTCCAGTGTGAGAGATCGCACTTTGGAGCAGTGAACACCCAGACTCCTATTTATCCAAAAGGAAGAAAACTGAAATGGTTACATGCCTCAAAACAGAACTGCTCAGGCACCGTAAGATGAACAAGATCAATCCAGTTCTTAAGTATTTCTCTAGACACGTAGCTACAGCAGAGAGGTTTATGCATACGCACACACAGACACTGCAGCAAGCAATTCCTTTTGAGTCTATCTGTACAAAACTTATAGTCAGTCATAATTCAGGCTCTATTTTTTCCAGGAGCTTGCAATCCATCCCTGGCTGGCAGCACAGAGCACGCATGCACACAATACCTGTGGATACCAGAGCACTCGATGCACAGCAGGATGCCCAGGTTGATGCTGGCCCAGCGAGGGTCCGGCTGGCCACAGTCACAGCACTGATCGTTCCCAGGGATGCTCTGCACCCTCTGCAAGATGCTCTCCCCTTTCACACTGCGATCCCGGGAGTCGGTAGCAGAATCAATACTGCTGGTTGAGGGGGAAGCAGTCCGGTCCAGTCTCTGCAGGGGGAAAAAGAAAAAATAAAAAATCTAGGATTCTGCAAAGCACCGTGGAACAAAGAGCTTTGGATAGCAGAGACATTGATGGGAAGCATTACCTAAAGAAGAATAAACTAGGGCTAGTCCAAGAAGGGAATGGGTAAAGCCTTATTAACCTGTATTAATGCCACAAGTCAGCACTGCACCCCATCTTTGCTCTGGGGGTGCAGGCAGCGTGCAGAGCATCATCTGACAAAGTACCTGCTATTGTGGTGCCTTGCTTGCCCACGTCCCAGCTAGGGAGCAAGCTTTTCCCAGGGGAATATCAATCTAGAGAGTCATAGCAAGAAAGTTAAGATGTCAGGACAATGCTGATTTAAAGCCTCCCCTTTCCCTGAGCCCAGCTTAAGTCTGGCTTTGGATGGCAGAGAGCTTGCCTTTGAGTTAGCACTGACATCAGCTCCCTTCCTTGAGGGCAGAAGAGTATTTCCAGATGGTCCACCCATGCACACAGGACCTGCCACAGCCCAAAAGCCCACTATCAGGGCTCTGAGGCACAGTTTCGGATCTTTCACGACCCCCTGACTCACTTCAATGTAGTAGCTGTCAGGACTCTCCCGGTACGCAGAAGCGATGCTTGCTTGAACAGCCTGAATCCAGGCCTGACGCAGCTTCTCCGAGTCAGCCTGCAGCATGCAGCTCCTGTGAAGGAAGGAAATGAGTTGGAAAGAGGACAGGGTGCACATTTTGGTCAGAACTGTTCCACTGCCCAGATCTAATCTCTCACAGTTCCATACACAGTCCAGCTACCACGAGGATGGCCAAGGGAAGCCAAACTTACTTGGTAGGTGAGACGACCTCAAAGCAAAACCTCCTCTCGATGTCTTCACACGGCTTGACAGTACAGAGCCGCAGGTCTTCCACCACTACCGTGAGGACATCCTGAAAAGGTGAGAAGAGATGGCTTCGTTAGCTCCCTGAATCTGTGTCATAATCAGGCCTCAAGACTCCTTCCCAAACCCTGCTGGTTAGCATACATTGAGTCCAGGAAGAGCAGAGCCAGCCCACCACCAGATAACTCCAGGGCAACAAGAAGGGGTTATACAGAATCAAAGCAAGGGACAACATGCACATGAAGTGGCAGGCTTACTGCCTGGGGGACCTCACCAACCTCCTCTGCTGAACAGGAATATTTTGATCACCACCACCACCATCTGCTGCTACTTACTTCTCAGCACAGTCTAACTCTGGAGCATGACAACGCCTGAATGGGCTTGCTGTCCTGCTGACCTAGTTCCCCTCTCCACTCCTTCCACCCCACTCCCCCACCACGGTGCAGAAGTCCCCAGCAAAGCAGGATACCAGCCAAGTTGGCTCATCTGGGGTAGCCTCACTGACCTTTAGCTTTTTCTGGTAGACCAGTTGACTGTTCTGTATGGAGAACCACCTCCTGAGGAAAGACAGACAGACATCAGAACAAGCGAATAGCAGAGCTATAGCAGGGCAGTTTGTTCTGCAGCAGAGCAGGATCTCTCGCCATTTAAAGAGTAATTTATTTCAAGAAGCTGGAAAGGAAAGTCACAAGAAAAGCTGACATTTGTCCAGTGCCCTCCCTCAGAGAACAAAGGGCTTCCAGCCTTTGGGAACGACTCCTGGCATTGAGATGCTGTGATGGAAAGTGTTCTAGATGTGTCAGTGTGCAGTGAGAAGGAGGGAAAGTCAGGGAGAAACAAAGGAGTAGGGCAGCCCCGTTACTGCCTGGGATTTCTGAGACAGAAGTCCACCTGTGCACGCTGGTTCTGGTGCAGACAGTAAATCCTGTGCCTGTGGGACACGTTGCACTGGTGAGGACGTACTTGACATTTACTGGGAGAGCTGGATTACAGCTCCACCCACCAGGCTGATTTCTGGCCCATGGGAGGCCACACAACTGCAAAGCTTCTGCTTCCTAGGCACTGGACTACCTGAGCATAAAGAGTCAAAGAGCCTTGCAGCAAGCTGTTATTTAGAGCATGTGTTACATACTTTGCAAGAGAACTAGGTTCCCCGGGAAAACAAGATGAGACAGGATTCTCTTTCTTTTTGTCGTTGCTGAAATATTAAACAGAGATAAAAGACTTGACATGTCTGTGGAGAAATGGGAAAATACAGGTAACTGGAGGCCATCCCATCTATGTGGGAACTCAGTTTGATGAGCTCATGCGGCTCTGCATCATTCTGAGCTGCTGAGACACCAGTCTATGCTCAAGGAGCTCTGCTGTCACGTGGAGCAGAGCAGAAAGGTTCTCCCAGGTTCTTCTCTGCTCCTTGCAGCTGTGCTCTCCTGCTCGCCACCCCAGAACATGCACTTTGCCTGGCGCTGGCTCTCCACCCGAACTGTGGATTTGGCTGGAGGGGGAGGCACTAGCAGTGAAGAGCTGAGTGACAGGAGAAGGTGGTGGGTGGGCTCCAGGAGCTGTGAATAGCTGAGACGCGGGTGGATCTGGCTAAGGGTGGGTAGGAATGAGGAGACAGAGATGGCTGGGGGAGGATACAGAATGTGTTTGACTGGGATGTAGGAGGACGCAGGGAGGACAGCTGGGATTCGAGGGACAGGGAAAACTTGGAGCCCTTGACACTAACATTACTTCAGATATCAGAATAGCAGAAAGTCCCAGAGGGTTGCGTTCCCTCCAGGATAAGGGCCCTTTGGAGTCACCCTTGAATTCACAGCTAGGAGAGCTGCCAGGAACTGCTCATCTCTATCACAAGAGGCAAGCACAGCTCTTGACATTAACCTGACCCACTGTGGAACCATCTTCTGCTCCACAAACACACGTGGTGCCAGTGACAGCAGCCACGCTATGGACAGAGGTTATACTTTGCTCAGGAAGCACCAAGCAAGAAATCCTAAAAGGCTGATAAAAATTCAGCTGAGATACCTTCCCTGGGCAACAGTGTGTGAGCGCTGCAATCAAACACCGTGATGTTGTAGCTGCTGTTGTAGTTTCTGGTTCCTCCAAGTGCAAATTTAATACTTACCTGTCAGGGGACCACAAAGTCTGAGGGGTAACAAAATTATACTAAATTTGACTGGAATCTCTAATATTAGGGGAAGCTTCAGAGAGAAGGAATCACTTATCTAATCAATTCAGAGATCTCTAATAGTTTCAAGTCTTTTTTCGACGCAAGTACAGGCAGTTTCTGTGCACGCCACAAACTGTTCACTGAACCATTTAGTGTTTATTTATTCCAAAGTCCAACAACAGCAGATTTCAGCCTTGCTGTGGTACATACTTTGAATGTCTCCCGTAGCCAAGTAAAAGATCTTTGTATTGTATTGTTTTCCTGTTACACAAGAGGAGGAAACGTAGGTCCAAAAGGTATTGATCTCATGCATTAGAAACTCCCTGAAGGCTCTGAATCGTTTTGCACAACCATTATGAAACCCATTGATTATCTCAAGGGAAGCTAAACACACAAATATCGAGCAAGGCCAGAACATGAAACCTTTGCTTCCACTTCCCTAAGGTCTCTGGAGGCTGCGGAGGCTCCTGATAGTGCAGGAGGCATATGAGCGTGGCATTCCTAGTGACTTATCAGATGAAATATTTATATATTATTAAGAGCAGAGTCAATGCACAGAAAGCCATTTCTCAGGTCCCAGCAGCACAGCTGGTATTTCCACTCACATATCACCCTGTCCCAGAACAGACAGGTTTGATACCCATGGCATGTCCTGCTGTGTTAGGCATTTCTCTTAATTGTTCTGAATTTACAGCTTTCCCAGGGCAAGGCTCGAGCTGCATTGTGCCCTGTCTTTTCTGCGTGGAACCCAGTCATTCTGCCATGCAAAAGGCACTCTTTTTCCCCTGGAATTTACTAAGATGCAGCAAAATATTCCATGATGCAGCCTAAGAGGAATATACAGCTTCACAGAAAGAAGCATTTGTGCTTTTGAACAAGAAAAATAACAATCAGTTTCATAAACTACATAGCATCTAGCTCTTGTTCTGATGAGCATACATGTCTCCAACACATCAATATTAAAGACCTGCAAAGCAAGCAGCTTGGCAAGCTCAGCACATGAGTTATAAGGTGCTCATAGAAAATTTATGTGGTCTTAAAACAGCTCTGCAATCAAGCAAATGCTTACTCTTTCGCCCTGAGCTGACTTGGCACCATGGGTTAGCGTCTTCACAAGGCTACGTTAATCTCTCGAGATACTTTTTTTCCCCTCTCAGAAAGACTTGCTCAGGTGCAGGGTTACACTACACAGCTTCAGGTTCTGACCTTACTTGCAGCTGACAGGTTCTGAACAGAATCACCTCAGTTGAAAGGGGCCTCTTCAGATCATCTAGTCTGCTCTGCTCAAGCAGGTTCCTCAAGAACTGTGCCCAGGTGGTTTTTGTTAGTATCCACACAGATGGAGACTTCACAACCTCTCTGGGCAACCTGCTCCACTGCCTGACCATCCTCACAGTGTAAAAAAAAAAAATAAAAAAATCAAATGGAATGAGTTATCACTCACCGATTCCATGTTTTGAAAGCATTGCTAGCCCTCTTGAAGAGGTAGCCTTCCATCACCACTCCATTTGGGGCATCGACGTTAAATTCCACCTTCGAGTCATCATAGGAAAAGTCCTGCAAATAAAAAGAGACTGAGACTCTAACACAACTGCACTCTCCAGGACCAAGATGCACCAAGAAGATAAAAACATACGTGTCAAGATCCTAAGGTTCAGGCAGAGCTGTCTGTCACACACCATCCCTACGCCTTAGTGGGCTGCAGCCATGAATAGCAGTCATGGATTATCCTCATTCCAGTAAGCTTATTGTCCCTGTTGTTTGGAGGAAAACACTATACACTCTGCACGTCCCGCTTCAAGCAGCTGATAGGGAGAAAGGCAGGTAGCTTATTGTCACGAGGGCTAAAAACTCCCAATATTTACGGCAGTCTGCAATGGGATATAACGGAATAGAGATGCTTTTCACTGTTCAAGTGAGTTCGCAATTCTCTGCTCTGCAAGGGGCCAGGAACAGAACAAACTCCAACCTTCTCACACAAGGAAAACAGGGAGGAAGGCTTATCAATTAGATTTTCATTAGCTGTCATCATATGCCACCTCCAATCTGCGCTCACTCAATTCTCTCCGCTGTGCTACCAGTCAGAGCCAATTTGTCAGGTTTGGCACTGATTCATCGGATGGATCTCATGGATTCTGACAGCTGGTGAGCAAGACACAGAGCAGACAGAACAGCAGCTGCTCCACAGAACATGGGCAAAGGTCTGCCTCCTTCCCAGGAGAAACTGGGTCATCAAACCTAACCACCTTTCCCCTCTAACCTAGGGAACCAACGCACATTGTCTCTTTGCACACCGTTTCCGCTCTAACGATGCATTCCACCCACACCTCCCTCTCTCCCCAGCACAAATATTTCTCCTTTACTCCTTGGTTTGAAGACACAACAGTGCAGTGCAAACAGCCCCATTAACTTTCCGAGCTAAGCACACGAAGACCCTTGCGATGCCGTGTTGCCAGGCAACATGCACTTCACTCTCATTAAGATGAGTTATTTTCATGCTTGGAGATGCAAGCTTGCCTGGGAGGTGTCATAATAAGAGCAATACTGATACAGAAGGAGGAGATCTAATGGGACAGGACTGAGTCATCCCTTGGAAAAACAGCATGATGCCCAATTAGACACTAGAAACCGCTGGAAGGCACCCAATTAAGAGGTCTGCTCAGCCCCAAATTTTCTTGCCCTAAGAGGGTGAATCTCATGGGAACCCTCTTCTGCAGATGTCTTTCATGTACATATTGCAAAGGGAGGCTACAGGGAATTTTCCTCTAGCTTGTAGCTGTTTGAATGGGTGATTTTTTACAGAGCTGCTCCAAAGTGACAATTCTTTAAGTCTGATGAGAATCCGCACTGTTTTGTAATAAATAATGCAGACATCCAAAAATCTGGGCTTTGTTGAAAAGTGCACAGCAAGTGGAGGGCAAAACCCTTCAAAGCACATCTTAAAAATGACCACTTAGCTGTGCCTCACTTTGTGGAAAAGGTAAAAATAAGAGGGAGGGTCTAAACATAATCACCTGCCTTCTTCAGCTGTCCTCACAGAATCAAGCAGTGTGATAGTAAGAAGGATGTATTGCTGATGAGTGCCGGAGGAACAGATGGGCCATATGCGTCACCGGAGTAAATCCACAAAAAAAAAAAATCAGTGGAGTCAAGCCAGGTGTGAATTTAACCTCACTGAGTCTGCATTGTATTACACCTCCCTACAAAAGGAATGGCCAAAGCAGAACAGCTGAAGGCCCATGGAGTTGTTCCTTGCCTTTGAAAGGACTCTAACCTGCACCAGGACCAGTTTTAGAAAGATCAGATCATACAGAAATCACCAAGAGCATATACAGAGCCACCTGGATGATGTCCAAACACAGAAACACACTGCTAGGAATAGTGGCTTGCGTATGCTTTACTTTGAAGATATTTCTCTTCATGTTCTCTCTTTGGTTAGGAAACATCCCCAGGCCAAATTCTGCTCATATTTCCACTGGTGTAATTCCTGAGCAACTCCCCTGCTGTCAACAGAACTACTGCAGGGCAGCTGAGGGCAGAATACGCCGACCAGAGCTGTAAGCTGGATTTGTAAAGCAGATACAAATCAAGGGAGAGATCTGAGGGATAAGGACCAGCCTGCCCCGCATCCCCGGGGCAGGGGATCCTCAGGGACACTGATCAATTCCATCACGCTCTGCTTGGAAGCCCTGGAGTCTTTGCTACAAAGCTATTGAGAGTGTTTAGAGACTAACAAAGGGAAAGGGTAGGGTAAAAAAAAACCCACCAGAATTTATCCATTTGATTAGTATAATTTTTTCTCCTTTTTCAGCCAGGCAAAGACCAAGTGTACAGAAATGGCTCAGGTAGCTGAAAAGCAAAATTATGGCAAGTGCAACTGTGAAACTTCAGCACACTAAGAGCGAGCTTAAACTACAGGCTAAAACAACAAATTCCTAGGCACATCTTGCTGTAGCCTGTACAGGGACCTTTCTTACCACAGCCATTGAAAAAGAGAGGACAAATTTCTGGAAAAAGAGCTACAAGAACATCTGTCAAAACCCGATTGCAGGTCAAAGCTAGCTTAGAAACTGATGGGATCAGCTTGCCAATGGTGTTGAAACACAACCAGAGTGGATGGCCACAGCTGGATGTAGACAGATGTGTGACAGTGAATCCCCTTACCAGCAGACCTGCCCTTCACCTGTCCCTGTACCTGTTGTAGTCACTGGCACTAACAGGTTTTGATCCTGTTTGGGGAAATAAGAGGAAGGGTCCTGCGAGACACGGCTCCTGCCAAGCACACCATCAGCTCTGCCACCCATGAGTCTCCCTGGGACCCTCAGGAGGAAGGCAGCGCAGCAGTGGACCGTCTCACTCCACACAGGAGCGGGAAATAAAAGCCTTCCAGCCTCATAAGCCAAGCCGCCATGTCTGGGAGGTGCTGGTGGAGAAGGAACACGTCATCCACTCTGCAGCGTTCGGGGTACCTTGCTCCAAATCTGACCCTTGACAAAGCAGGGTAAGACACTGCATCTACATGCTTTCTCTTGTCCCCTCTTTTTCTATTTCCTGCACCTGAGATTTTAATAAGCTATCTTTTACCAAATTCCTCCCGTCGTTGCAGTGTACACAGAGTAACCAATTCTGCTCTAAAGGAGCCTTGATTGATTTATTAAGCTTGTATTTAGCACCTCATTGTCTCTCTAATACGAAAAATGCTTGACACGGAAAAGGCTTCCTAGGATTGGGACCTGAATCATGTCTAGAACAGCAGTGACACGTTGGATCACACATGGGCAAAGTAAACCTGACATCTTCCAAAATAAGCAAGCAGATCTCTGCTATCATCTGTTCTCTTTCCTTCCCCAACTTCCAGTAAATCACACCAATCTTGTCTCCCTGTCCCCTCCCCTCCTCAGTCCTGTCACCCAGTTTACACACAAAGCTGCCTGGGAACTGCTATGCTTTCAGAAATGACATCACAATGGTTTCCATGGGAGCACACCGAATGCTGCTGAGGCAACAATGAAGTAACACATTCCAAGAGACACATCCGTGGGGGTGTGAGAAAGGACATTAATGCACACACTTTCAAACCAGCAAATGGAAAGAAAAGAAATCCAGCACAGACATAAACAGACCTGTGAAAAGAAAAAAAAAAAAAAGAAAAATCCTATCTGAAGGTTGCCTTATGGCCCGCTCTTAAGAACTCCCTGTCCATCTTCACACAGCACGCACAGAGACCAGACAAGCTCCTCCAATTGCTCTGGTGAAGGCAGCGTTCTGATGAAATTAAATAAACCTCCAGCTTCTGCGAACAGACTTAATACGCAGAGCAAAGCTGCCCCGCATCAGGTGGAATCCTTGCAGGGGGAGGTTTTCAGCAGGAGCCCTGCCCAAGAGCACAGGTTTAGAGGTTCACTCCTGTCCCACAGGGCACAACACCTGGCTGAGAACAGATAGAGCCTTGCTCCAGAATACCAATGCTTTTAAAAATTGTTTAAAATACAATCACTGTGGCCATGGCCCTCCCTGAAAAGCTATAGCATTACTCCCTCAGCGTATCAGTTCAGCGTGGAAATAACAATACTGTCCTTTTCCGTACAGCGTTTTGATTTCTACTGACAGAAAACACCACCAAAGCCAGGCAACCATGACCAGGGAATCATTTCAGTCCAGCTGGTTTTAGATATTTGGAGAAACATGTCTTACCACCAGCCCCCATGTAATTTCACTTTCAATACCACTTAGAATAAGCAACATGCAATACATGCTTTCCCTCACACAAGACAAAGGCTTTTATCCAGAAGTGCCCTCTTTACTTCAGTAGCCCATGATGCTCAGTATTTAGCGATAATATTATATACAGCACACTGACAACATTATGTATACATCCATGCATCAAAGAGAACTTCTCCTGGAGGGGAGTTAAAAGCCATATGTGACTATTTTGGCTATTCCATTCTAAAGAGAAGATAATTCAGAGGAATATCCACATTCCCTAAAGATGCACACACCCCCCTTCCACACACACACTGGTGCACGCAGGTTCTGTTCTCTTCTGGTGCCTGAATGCATTTCAAGCTTTTCTCCATCTGGCTATTTTTACCTCCGTGTACAAGCCGATACCCCAGAGGCAGATGGAATTTGGAGGAGGGCTCCCCCACCTACTTTCCCGTTCTGTGCAGGCAGCTTGCATTCATTCTGGCCAAATCCCATTTTCAGACCTTTTGTTTCTTGAATTTCCTAACACCAAACGATCTCCCTGATCTGCAGCTTGCCAGCAGACGATGCAGAGATCTGTGCCCTGCCCCAGAGCTTTTCCGTCCCCAAAACAGAACCGAACGCATCTGCTCTCCTGCAGTATTAAAGCTCTACATGCTTTTGGGTCTCATCAGCAAGGAAGGTCCTACAGGCGCAATCCTTGCTCCCCCAGGGAAAAGTGCCCTCTAAACTTTCTCCCCAAGTCAAACCAACCCTGCAGCAGTCTCCTTACCAGGAGGTATTCCAGCCTGCTGAAAATCTTCATGATGCCCGGGAGGTTTTGCGGCTCTTGCCTAGGAAGCAGCTCTGCCTGTCCTCTCTCTCTCTGCTCGCTCTCTAGAGCAGCATCTCTGCTAAGCACCGTGGGCTGGCACAGAAGGAGGGATTTCTTTTTCAGCCCTTTCTCCTTTACCCCTCCTACTCCTTTTTGGGAAGCTGTAAGCTCTGCCGCTGGCTCCTGTCAAAGCAAGGGGCACCAGGCGAAGGAAGCCCACTGGCCCCTGGGGACCACCTGCTCACCCCCTCCTCCTGCCTCCTATTCACAGTCAATCAGCTTAGAGCCGGGGCTAATTACCATACAGCTGCCACGGAGGCAGGAAGGGAGTGGGAGAGACCAGGCAACACAGAGCAAAGTTGACAGAAGATGCTCACCGAATGCCTCCCTGACCTTAACAGAGCCAGGCTTGTCCGCTCCCCCGGCTTCCTGGAGCGGAGCCACCCCTCAGGCAGCAATTCCACCTCTGCTCCGCTGTGACAGCAGAAATCAGGGAGCTGAAGGGCCATATGGCCCCCAGTTCATTATCCACCAGCTGGACTAAACGAGGCAGAGCTCTGCCTCCATCCTCCCTTCCCATGCAGACAGGCAACAGAAGCACAACTGCTTCCCCCACTGCTCCAGACCAGAGCAGAGGTCCAAGGCTGCAGAGGAGCTTTCATACAACCCTGTGTTCTTCCACTTTCAGAAACTGGTCTGTCAGTTTTGGTCCAGTGGAAAAATTCAGGAAGGTCAGGATCTGCGAGGGACAACTGGTTTAAGTGTTACCATTTCTCTTCAAGTCCTGCAAAATTTTTCTCCTAAGTGGTCCAACTTACCCCATGGCCCTGTGTGTCTGTGTGCATCCATGTGAAGCAACCGAGCCCACACAAAACCACACAAACTCATGACATGTGTGGTTTAAGACAGTTCAGTTGAACACACATGAGAAATATGGGAAGCTGCAAGATTATCCCCTCGGTCTTTACAGAAACGTGTTCCATGCTGCAGTCCACGCACACATCCATCCCCCACAGCCAGAAGAAAAGCAGCCCCATGCCAAATCTCTCCTCATGCTGAATCTCTCCTCTCCTCACAAAACAGGAGGCTACACATATTTATTGTAGCCCATAAAAAATCAAGACCCTTCCTTTCCTCTTGCTGATTTTATTTTTGTCAAAGTGAGCATTATTTCATATGAAGTGTGAAGCTGCAAGCAGAGCTCTTTAAGGTTTTGGAGACGGGAAGGCAGAGCGCAGCGGTTAAAAGTGACAGCTTGAAGGGATAGCTGCCCTAGGAATGGGCCCCTGCGGTGGCAGATGTTCAGTGAGGGGAGATGGGGAAGGGTGGGATAGGAAAAAGGCATCTGAATTCCAGTATCAAAGAAAATAGTTGATATTTGTGCTGAGTGTTTCTCTACCAACTTTAATTAAAACTATAATGAAACACAATGCCACACACCACTTCCTTATGAGCCTGGCTCTTAGGAGGCTGCCCTCCATGCCTCAAAGCTGTCCAAAGACAATTCAGTTCCCTGCCTTCAGGATCTGTACAGCTCCCACATGCCAAGAACTCTTAAAAATGTATTATTTAAACAAAAGGATACTCCTGCCACTCCTAGGCACAACTAAATCTCCAGATTTTAAGAGACCAGAAGGATTCTGGGCTCAGCATGGAGACACGCATTCAAATACGTGCTTGTGGAGATGGCAAGGTGCTCACCAGCTGCAGAGTGCCACGCTCCATCAGCAACGCTGACTCAGAATAGCTGAAAAGCACTCTCCTAACATTTCCAGGCAGGAGGCTTTAAATCATAAATTGCAGTAGCAAGGATCAGCTCTTACAAGCACACAGCCACAGCTCTATGTGTGTGTACCCTGGTGAAGGGTAATTGCTCGTTCTCCCTCTCAGAGCCTGACCTCTGCTTCATTCCCTGCTAGTCCGGTCAGCAAAGCCACATAAAGAAATTTAACTGAAATGCACTGAGCTAGAGAGGTTTTCCATGTTCGCTCGAATGAAGTCATCCCTCCAGCAGAGTCCCAGGGGAACGGGGAGTTCACCAATGGATTTACCCCTCCTGCAGAGCACTTAACCAAAGGCAGCACGCGCGCACATCGGATCACAGGGAATGGCTGTCATTAGCTTTCAAATCCGGTTACGTTTCCTTTTCATGGGCTGCGACATTTTTGAGAGAGAGCATTAAGAAAGAAAACAGCCACTTCGATTCCTCCTGTTGAGAGGTATTGATCCACACAAGCATCTGCCATCTCCTTGGCGATTCCCCCTTGGAGCTTGGTCCATGAACAGCTATTTCTCAAGGGTCTCTGAAATCCCCTCTTACTGAGCCCACAGAGCACAAGAGTGTGTGTGTGCACACACTGAAAGTTCACCAACACCCTGCTAGGGACCTGTGCAGCCAGTTCACCTCCCACCAGACCCACGGTCCTCAAAAAGCACCAGCCAAGTCCTGCTGCCACTGCAATACCAAACTCCGTGTCAAGACTGACCACCACACAGAACAGAAGGAACAGAAAACTTATTTTAGCACAGGCTTGAAAACAACTTTGAGGATGAAACCAGACTCACTTGATACTGGGCTTTATAATTACATCTCCAGCATTCAGGTTACAGCACTAATGCTATGGCAAGGTTTCTTTTTTTTTTTTGCTTTCAAAGACAGGACTTAGTAAATATTCAGAGCAAAGTGCTAGCTCTAAGCAATGAAGATGCCAGAAGGAAATACATGTGGGTACTTACCTGCAGGAGGGTCTGCAGGGACAGGTCAGCAATCCATGAAGAAGGAAAAGGAAAAAAATTAGTTGATGTGTCTACAAGCCTCAGATCTGGAAAAAAATCCAGATGAGTGGTCTGGAAAAATCAGAGCCATGTTAACCAAAGACACCTCCCTGCTGAAGGCTCAGACTTTTTGAAAATAAATCCTACTGCCTTCGCGGTGATTACTCCCAGTTACAGCAGGTGAGAAGTTCTCAGCTGTGGTAACCTGCTGTGTGCCAACAGCCTGCTCAGCCACAGCAGCTCTACCACTTGGGTCCCCATGGGCCTTTCCAAATCTGCGCTGCTCAAGGCTGTAGCCATGTCACATCACAGGAGCTAAGCAAGAATCATCTGAGCTGCTGTATGGAGCAGACTCCTCTCAACAGCAGTACGGAGTCCTGCACACTTTCCCCCACAGCCCATTAATATCACTCAGTGCAGTGTGAGCTCCCTGTGAGTGAAAAGGCCCTGCAGCCCCAGGACTCACCCTCTGCTGTATCAGTGCATGCTTGTGCTCCATCTCCCTCTTCTCCACTGCAGAATCAATCACCAGCTGGTCCAGCTAAAGGCAGGAAGGAGAACATCAGTCAGGAATGGGGTTTATGAGCCACTGTCCATGCTCTGGGACTACACCAGCCCTACCTAACCTCATCAGTCCTCACAAGAGGGGAAAAGGGCTGTGTTTGGGTGTGTGCTGAAAGTAACCCTAGCTCCTGGCTCCCAGCCCATAGCCCAGCATGGCTCATCCATCATCCCACAAGCATGATGCTCTGACTGTTCCCTGATTACCAAGCGGGGTAGCTGAACAGGGAAGAGGATGTCCCTTCAGGGAGAAGGGGTACAAACAGGCAGGTCGACTCAACCATATTCCCTGTCCCCTCACCTCTGTGGCTAGTTTCTTCATGTAGGGATCCAGTTCATGGAGAAGACTGTAGCCCTGCTGGAAGAAGGTGTACTGGGCATGCATGAAGGACAGCATCTGGGGAGGGAAAAATAGCAAGGTCAGAAAAGGTTCTGGGACAAAGCGAGCATGAAAAGTCCTTATCCCTTATTACCCAGAAACAAGGTCTAAACCTTTCCCTTCCCATTTCTCCATTCAATGTCTCTCCCTTTCTTCCTCTCAGATCCTTTCAACACTGTCAGGTAATCTCTGTTGTGAGCACAAAGCAGTGTCCTTCACCCCTGAGAGTCCCCTCCAGTCCTGGCCTGTGAAGTTTCTTGCTGCTCCTCCACTCTCCCCTCTTTTTGGCATAACTGCAGCCCCCAGAGCAGTCCCAGACAGTATCTCCAGGGCAGACCAAGGAGTCGGTATGTCGACCCATGCAACCTGAAATGGAGAGGGCTGCCTTTCATTGAGTCACTGAGAGCAGCCACAGAAAACAGAGAGCCCTTACCGCATCCAGTATTTCAAACTTCTTCTTGGCCTGCAGGACGTTGATCTGTGAAGGAATCAAGGCAAGACTCTCAGCATCAGCAGCATTAAGCACTCTGGCATGGAGATTTAAGTATGAAGAACTTGCTGCAATACCCCTAGCAGCAAACCACAAGCTATTCAAGGGCAGTTCCAGAAAGTTAGTTTCTGAAAAGACAGTTCCAGTCAGTCCAGGTGGAACAAAAAGGGAAACAGATGCATTTTCTGACCTGGGCTGCTACTGATTAAGGTCACTGCTAGGTGGATGTCTGTACATAGGCTGTCAAAGAGCAACCCCAGAGTGCAACATGGAGATGTTTAATCTATCAGGTCACTGCTTTGATTTCTCTTAGCAGGCTGAGTGGTACCAGTGTAGTGTTAAAGGGTTTTTTCTGTAATTATAGTGAAGCCAGCCAGGAAACTGTGGCACCTATGGGGGGGCCCCTCTGTTCTCAGCATCCACATTCTTTGCACACCCATTTTTCTTGGAGAAAAGGGCATGGCTGACTGCCCCAGAGACTGTCATGTCCCTTCCACCCAGAAGCAGCAGTAGCTCAGGATCTCCCATGCCAGCACTCCTGGGGCCAAAGACGCAGCATTCCAGCACACTCAGGCTTACTCCTCTTTCCCAGCCAGGGAAGAACTGCAGTACCTCTTGCAAAGGCAAGGTAGCATTGCTTTGGGAGTGCCCTCCGCTCCTGCAAAAGAGCCAGTTTGGAGCATTTGCTGTGGGGGACAGGAGAGCTTGGCCATTCCTTGAGCAGGTGCTCAGAAAGGTTGTAGAAGCTCATCTTCGACACCTCACAGTTCACTGCCTGCATCTTTGATCAGGAAAGTCCCACCTAAAACCTTGGGCACAGTGCAGGAAGGTGCTATGCCCTGATTCTTTTTCTCTCTCCAGTGTTCTCCTGTGCCACTGGGAAAGTGAGTGCTAGCCCCTACTCCATGCAACTGCACAGTTACAGCACGTTTTGGAGTGAACAGCCATCTTTACTCTGAAAGTAAGTGCTAGGTTATTCCAGTCTTCCTGCTCTATGAGATACGTAGGAGGAACAAGAAAGGTAGTATCTGTTTCTAATGTTCATCACTCTACCATGAGACTACAACCATCAACATCTCTGGTAAATGAAGATAAAACTACTACAAATCTCCTGGGGACAGAGGCAAACTGTGAGAACTAGTATGTTCCTCTGATACTGGGCCAAGGATCTGGAAGTGAAAAAATATCCTTGAGATTTTAAAATACTAAAAAAAAAAAAATGTAAGAAGCTGAGAACTGACCCAGGAAAATATAATTTCAAAAGTGAAAAATGAATAGGGCAGTTACATAAGAGCTTGCTCACAGAGCCCGTGAGCTACTGGGAAATCTCACAAGTGCTGCAATTAGCACCGAAGAAACTGTCAAACACAGCAGAAGGTTTCAATGCAGCTTCAGCTGTCAGTGTCACAAATAATGTGTTACCATGACAGAAAATCAGTTCCAGTGTGTTAATAACTCATTTATAACTGCAGCATTCATTTGTTTAGAAGCACTATGCCTGCAGTAACTCAACCTAAAACTGGGTAAAGGTACCAAAAGGCAGCTGGCTGGCACCTGTCACAGTTCTGCCTGGAACGGTATCCATGAGGGACACCACGGATAGGACTGTTCTGCCAACACAGTGTCCTCTGCAGCTGACTCCACCATGGTAAATTCTAGGATTTGAGTTTTGCTGTGAGCCACGTTGTCCCTTTTCCCCAGGTATCTGAGTTGGGATTTGTGGTGGGAGAGCTTAACTGACTGCAACTAGGACATTATTTTAATTCACCATGGCGGGGGGGGGCCTTCAGCTCTGGGGACATTCAGGGTTAAGAAGAGATCTCTTTGCAGATATAAAAGAATAAAGTGATAAATCTCCTCACTATCCTTAAGTACCAAAGGATGC
This sequence comes from Tetrax tetrax, assembly GCA_009806455.1. Lineage (NCBI taxonomy): Eukaryota > Metazoa > Chordata > Aves > Otidiformes > Otididae > Tetrax > Tetrax tetrax. The sequence continues at coordinate 106,697 of WHYT01017479.1, read as the reverse complement.
CTGGACAAGTTCATGTCTACACATTTCAAAACTGATAGATTTAGAGTGGTACCTTCCAGTGGCCCAACAGGGAAACCTCCCCTAATTAAAGGAACTCCTCATCAGCGGCAGGAATGGAAAGAGCTTACTATAGTTTGACCTTGCCAGTAAACACAGTTGCATTCACCTCTAAATCCTAGATGCAAAAATTGCAGTGACAGGCAAGATTTATACTTTAAGGGGAAAGCATTGCCTTTCCATCCGCAGCGTGCGGGGCGCATGGCCCCAGAAACCACCTCACGACCATGCAGAGCATGTGGCATATGGCCTTGGTTCAGCGCTGCAGCAGTGACAGCCAGTGCAGACACACACCGATCAACGTTAACACTGAATTTGTCTGCTTGATACACCCACTGCCTGCAAGGACAGACCTGCCACGAGGCCTGTGAATGATCCAAAGAAAAAACCTGGACCATTCTGGGTGCAGTGAGTGTTCCTGCAGGATATCTCCTGCTGGGTAAAGAAATTCAGTCTGAGGCAGCATGTTTTGTTTCTCAGCATTTTCAGTAAGGAGGACATGTCACAAATGTCAAGAGTCCACAACCTCCAGAAGTTATCTGTCCAACTGCTTGGGCAAAGGCAGACTGACTTCGAGGAGTTCTAAGGACTCATGGGGGCAAAATGCCAAATGGATTAGTAATCCAACACCCTTTGAACACAGTTGTAAGGCCCTACTTGTCCCCTCTCACCTCTCAACTTCATTCCCTAGAGTAGATGATTCAGCAATTTGCCAGTGATGTCTTGCTCTGTACTGGGAGAGCCAGCCAGAGCTGGGGGCACAGACACCAACCTGCAACACGTAGTCCAGTGCCAGATGCCGGAAACACTTTCTGGTTATGGTCAAAGTGCCTGTTGCCTCTTCCACTTCATGGGGTTTGTGCCGAGGTGCTTGGGCATTCTTCACCAGTGAAATCTCCATGTCCTCTCGCACCTTGTCAAACTGCTTCTTGGTTTCCTTGAACTTCCGGACATCACTGGAACCCAAAGAATATGAGCTGGTGAGAATCATTGTTACAAAGCAGACAGAATATTGCTGATACCAGCAGAGCAGGGAGAGATGCAACCAGCTACACTATGATCACTCAGAGACCCTGCTCCAGATGCCATTGGGATCCTAACCCACCCCACCAAACTCCACTGCATCCAGCAGATTAACTCCAGAGAGTCGGCAAGGAAAGATACCGGACCTTACACACTGCCTCCAAAGCCTTAAGAAAATTCTCCAAAGCTCTCTCCAAGAGCTCTGTTTACCTCAATTACAAGTTGTTAAAACTTAAAGTAGTTAAAACCTGTTAGTTAATATGTAGCATCTACTTATTCCTTGCCCTAGGGAAGATGAAGAGCCTCAGCTGAATATAACAGTCAGACAGTGAATGCTGAACTCTACCCTGCAGCAAACTGTTTGAAGTTGCATATACTTATGTATAGATCAGCCTCCGGCCAAGAAGATCTACTGTGTGCAGGTACAGTAAGGATAACCAAAAAATAAAGGTGATTGGATTGCTATTCTGGTGGTTATTGCTTCTTCACATTGCCCTCAATGCTCAGGGCTTCTGAGTTACATGGCCATCTAGCTCCATTCACAGGAAAATCCATACAAGTACAAAAAGAGAAAGCCGCAGAGATGCTGAAAGGATGACAGCCCCAAAAGGAAGGTGAAATCCCCCCTTCCGAGTGCCAGCTTTAAGCAGATTAAATCTGAGCTCTGAGAAATGATTCCAGAGAAAGCAGGGGTAGGGCGAGTGCTAGGCAAAAAGATGGGGATGAGGAATGCGGGGGGTCAGCTTGGGACCCCCTCCCTCCATCACACCACACAGCTGCTGAGGGATTCGCAATTACCTGTTCCCATGGCAACCAGCCCCTGCTTAGCTGGAGGCCTCGGTTGCCTCTCTGACCTATATTCAGCTGACAGGATCCCGCGCTGCGTTAGGAACCCGCCCTGGGGAAAGGAGGCACTCCGAGGAAACACATTAACGCAGCGATGGCAGGGGCAGCCCGCTGAGCGCTTCATCAAAGGCTGTTCCCCTCCAATTCACTTCCTGGGGCCCAGTTCTTCTGCACCTCAGGCCTGCCATGTGCAAGTTCACATCCCTAATATGCAATACTCTGCAGTGCCCACACCAGGCCATTGTAAACTTCCTTTCCACAATGATTCTGCTGAATCCCAAAGTCATTTGGTGGCACAGTTCCTCCCTCCTGCAAGCATCCACTGGTTTAAACCATCAAGGAAACTCCACACCAAACATAAGATGTAGAGCTGGCCCTGCTCTGCAGGGATCTGAACTCTGGGATGTGTTTGACCTAGAGGGTCAGTGAGAACTTTAGGGTCAGATGAACTTTACCAGACTTAGGGATGATGCTCTGATCTGGAAGTATGCCTCCTGTCCACCTTTATGAGCTGGGAACAGGATGAAGACATCTGGTCGACAACATAGCAACCAAATGATGCTGTAGCAATACAACAGCAACAGCCATCACACAAACCAGATCCTTTCCTCTGCCCTCCAGCATCTCTTCTGCTCCAAGCAGCTGTGCAGAGGTTGCAGTTCTGTTTCCAGTGCACACAGGACAGGTACAGTGGAAGTTCAAGAAGGTGAAGACCAAAATGATAAGACAAGTACTCACTCTTTCACAAAATTGTGCAGCTGCTGCCGAACTGACCGCTGAGCCTGGTCAAACAGAATCTGAAAGAAAAGAGAAAGAAAAGAATATCAAATATTTTTGCAACACAGAAACTTTTAGGAGACAGAAAAATCCATGAATTCTCTCCAGGACCTTCCCTGTGAGGGACTTATCCTTTATGACAGCCACCAAGCAGTGGGCATCACTAATCCCTGGAATAATGCTAACAACTTTTACCCATAGAACTCCTGCACTGCAGGTTCCACAGCCTGTGCCAGGACTCTGAATATCCCACAGAGACCTATGCCACCAACATAAAATAAGTGGAATGTTTGTAGGAGCAGTTCCCTTCACAGTCCCCATCCTGAACTGGTCTCTCCCGAGTTTCGAATTTCTCATTTTGCCAGACGAGGGCACTGTCACCTCAACACTGCACAGCTTCGGAAGGGGACGGGAGCAGCCACTGAAGGTACATCACAGCCAGCCACGGGCTGATGAACATGGGTGAGAGGTCCAAGCACACAGTATGAAGAGAGACTTAGTTCCTACAAGTCTTATATTTCACCCTCCTGCCTGTCCCTCACCCAAAAATGATCCCAAGGCCATTACTTCCTGCCCATCTCATCTCCAGCCCTTCCCATCTTCAAGAGATGTTCTCCCCCTACCCCCTGCTAGATGCCAGACAGCGGTGTCTGCCCAGCTCCCTTCCACCCACCTCTGACAGGCACGATTACAAATCTCTCCATATTTCAGACATGCATCAGGATGACACAGCACTCTGGCTAATTGGGAGAGGCTCCTAAGACACATAACTGCAGCAGGACATACACATCATCCTGGGGCTACAGAGAAAGGCCACTGGCCACACTACAGCTAGCAAGAGTGGCCCACAAAGAATGGACAGGGACCTCATTTCATTCCACCTTTAGGAAAACAAGGCCTGCACACTGCCCCAAAACTTAACGACACCCCGAAACATCACAGCACCAGTGTCCGGCATCAGAGCAACCCTGGCTCATCTGCTCCAGCTTTACACTGCGTCCTGAGGAACCAGTTTAACCCAGAGAGGTGCTGGAACACACACAATGGTAACTGTGGCTGTCCTCCTGAGGATGCAGTCACCAGCAGCAGCATTTCCCAGCCCAGCATCTGGCCTTGCTTTCTCTCCCAAAATGACCAGACTGTCACAGCACCTTCCCTCAGCAAGCAGGCTGTATGAAGCCCTTCAGATTAACATGAACAGCTTTTCCCAGTTTGCTTTTTTTCCTCCCTCCTCTTTACAGCAAGCTTGCATTTCCAGTGGGAGTTTTCTTGGTAGCTCCCCTTGCCACCCCACCCACCATCTCTCCTTTCCTTTTCTGGCCACCTTCACCACACAGTTCAGGTAAGATCCAGAAGCAGCGAGCGACTCTGGATCTCCTGGTTTTTTTTTCCAAGAGGCAGGAACAGCCTCTTGGATGCAAAAGAGCATTCCCAGCCTGAGCAGCGCACTCTCCACCACACAAAGATTTTGGCAGGCACTGCAGAGACCTGACAAACAACACACACTCCAAGGTGGTCACAAGCTTTAAACTTTCTCCTAGCAAAACCACTCTGGTTCATTCCTGACCCCTCCTTCCAGTGCCAACAGACTCATACAGACACAGGTGTCCTCCCTACCCAACATCTCCCAGTAGAAGACACACAAGCCATGCTTTTGACGCTACGCAGGTGTACCACTCCAAATGGAACACCAAGCACTCTGCGTGGAAGCAGCAGTGCTGGCTGCAGAGCCTCAAACACATTTATTATGTGTATTGCTGCAGCCAAGGACAAAGCCAGGAACGCGCCAGGATGAGCTGAGTATAAACAGCCACAAACGGCCTTTAAACATGAACAGATGCAAAGCAAGGGGGAGAGAAAGAAAACCCCAAGACCACCCAGCTTTGTGTTCTTACCAATGTAAATTATTTACTGCTCCTGGCATCCACTCGCTCTCTCCAACAGCAAGCCAAGAGGCATTGGCCTGCAACTCTTCCTGTGGAGGAGCTTCCCCGAGTGATGCCTGGGCACCGACAACGCTTCCCTCTGCTCATGACACCACACAGGGACAGGCAAGCAGCGAGAAAGCCAGCTGGTCCCCACCTGCACCTACATCTGGAAAGTCTCCATCATTGGTTTCTGCCAGGATGACATGTTTGCTTAGGATCAGGGAAAGGAAGGAACACTTATGTTGTACTCAGGACCGCAAACAAGTACATTCCAGGGTATGTAAAAGTCCAATCGCACCAGTAAGGAATGGGGCAATGTGACTGAAGGGCTTCACAGAAATGCAGGCTGCTCCCCGTTGTGTGATGACAAGCAGATACCACACTAGGCAGTGTGGGGCTCCTGCACCCACCTTACCCCTCCTTCCTGAAAAAAAAAAAATCAGCTCCTAGCTGGTGCCCCAGGGTCCTGCATTGGAAAGAGCAAGCAAAAATCCCCTGAGCACTCAGCAGGCTGGACAAACCGAGCGGTATTCCTACACATGCAGTACAGGGACACTTCTATGAGGAATTTTAATTTCAAGATGTCTGTATCAGAACAGGAGAACTGCACACAAGGAAGACAGGGCATACACATCCATCTCCTGCTCTGACAATACTCCTGTGAGAAGCACCTGGTGATACCAGCATTACTTTTATTGCTTCTTCATTAATTTTGCCAGGCAAGATCACCAGAGGAAGTATTTTCAGCTGGGTCCTCCATTCAATTTTCAACACAA
>WHYT01017479.1:45359-89650 GCA_009806455.1 Tetrax tetrax | reverse complement strand
GCAGTGCTGGCTGCAGAGCCTCAAACACATTTATTATGTGTATTGCTGCAGCCAAGGACAAAGCCAGGAACGCGCCAGGATGAGCTGAGTATAAACAGCCACAAACGGCCTTTAAACATGAACAGATGCAAAGCAAGGGGGAGAGAAAGAAAACCCCAAGACCACCCAGCTTTGTGTTCTTACCAATGTAAATTATTTACTGCTCCTGGCATCCACTCGCTCTCTCCAACAGCAAGCCAAGAGGCATTGGCCTGCAACTCTTCCTGTGGAGCAGCTTCCCCGAGTGATGCCTGGGCACCGACAACGCTTCCCTCCGCTCATGACACCACGCAGGGACAGGCAAGCAGCGAGAAAGCCAGCTGGTCCCCACCTGCACCTACATCTGGAAAGTCTCCATCATTGGTTTCTGCCAGGATGACATGTTTGCTTAGGATCAGGGAAAGGAAGGAACACTTATGTTGTACTCAGGACCGCAAACAAGTACCCTGGGACATTCCAGGGTATGTCAAAGTCCAATCACACCAGTAAGGAATGGGGCAATGTGATTGAAGGGCTTCACAGAAATGCAGGCTGCTCCCCGTTGTGTGATGACAAGCAGATACCACACTAGGCAGTGGGGGGCTCCTGCACCCACCTTACCCCTCCTTCCTGAAAAAAATCAGCTCCTAGCTGGTGCCCCAGGGTCCTGCATTGGAAAGAGCAAGCAAAAATCCCCTGAGCACTCAGCAGGCTGGACAAACCGAGCGGTATTCCTACACATGCAGTACAGGGACACTTCTATGAGGAATTTTAATTTCAAGATGTCTGTATCAGAACAGGAGAACTGCACACACAAGGAAGACAGGGCATACACATCCATCTCCTGCTCTGTCAATACTCCTGTGAGAAGCACCTGGTGATACCAGCATTACTTTTATTGCTTCTTCATTAATTTTGCCAGGCAAGATCACCAGAGGAAGTATTTTCAGCTGGGTCCTCCATTCAATTTTCAACACAAAGTAAGTAGAGTTTTAAAAGCTAGAGTTTCAAATATAAAATAATCCCTTGGCTTTTTCTCCTTTCCCAAACATACTTGGACCAAATCATTTGTTTTAAGATTTTCCAGACCAAATATCACCCCACCCTCTCTTAGCTTCTACCAAGACATGAGGAGTCCAGCCTATGACTCACACACATCTGCGCCTGAGGAGGGTCAGCACGAAAGAAGGGAGTTAACACAGCTCTCACCCAACAGCAGCAAAAGGCTGGATCCTACATTTCACTCTCCCAGCATGGGCTTCTGATGAAACTGGATAAATCCAAACCTGTGCTTGACAGGGGGCTTAGGAATTTCACATTCCCAAGAAATGAAAACAAGTTCAGTAGCCCAGGGTGTTATTTCTGGAACTGCAAGCCTAAAATCAAGATACAGGGCATCAGGAATCCAAAGGGATGCTGCTGCTACAACATTCCCACATGACTCCCTGCAGAGCTTACAAGAGAAGAGGATATCCCACCAGGCTCCAAAGCAAAGCAGAAGCTAAAAAGTGAGATTGCCTGGCTGGTGACTGCTTCTCTCAGCACTTACATGCACGAAGTTCAGGAGCAGGACATCACAGCCACACATGGAATGGTGTTTGAGTTGAGATTAAAGACAGGCGATGGTATTTGTGGCAGGAATTTGTCAGGGAGCAGCAGAGGCCATTGAACCAGGAGCTGAGGAGGGATAATGCAGTTGGCAGGGCAGAGGCCAACTCCACCACACCAAGAAAGCAGAGCAGGTCCAGAGATGGCAGCCAGATTCAACCAAGAGCCCAGATCACCAGGTAGGTTTGTGGTGAGGAGGCAGGTCCAAAGCCAAGCTGGGAAGTCAGTCCATGTATCAGAGACCAGGTCCAGAAACTGCCAAGTAGATCCACAGTGACAAGGCAGGTCCAGCATCAAGCCAGAATAACCAGTCTGTAAGCTGGGATCACCAGGGTCCATAGCTGGGTTTGGCTGTGGCTGGAGATCCATGCTCCTACAGCACAGCTCAAACTGAGACTAAGGGCCCTGGGCTGAGCTTAAATGGAGGGCCTGGGCCTACGGGTGGAGGGTGTGGGTGGGGGCCCCAGGTGAGGCTGCTCAGGGCCGTTAAAGCCTAACAGTGTACTGAGACCACAGCCCCAGATGAGAACTGATGACTAAGTCACTCAGCCACTCTCCTGAAACAACTGGCCCCAGCCGATGAGATGGAGGGCGTGGAGCTTCCTCTGCAGCTGCCTGACACACGGACAAAAGCAGCTCTGCCAATTCACCACCCCAGCCACAGCGGTCAGCAGCTGGGTGAGTCACATTCCTGCGCTCTTCTCCCTCATGGCCAGTCTGGAGGCTGTGTTCTCACCGACATCCCCAGAAACAGGCTGAGGACTGGTTTACGTTGCATTTAAACGAGGGTTGGTTGTCTGGAGGCCTGGGAATCAGAGCCTGATCCTTCTATCCGGTCTCGGGAATCCTGACCCATCAGCAGACTCCCAGACCAGGGGCACTGCAGTGTGTCTTGTTCTACAGCATGTTTATCCAAGCTGAGGTGCCTGACAGAGCTTTGGAAAGAGCACGTAAATACCACTGCAGCTGCTCAAATAACAAAATAAAACTCAACAATGACAGCATGTTGTACATTTTTCCCTGATTTCATGTTCCTAGAGTTTACTTCTCTTTCATTGCAGCTTCTAGCAGCTGAATATAGTAACCTACTACAGTAACCTATAGTAACCAGGCAGAATTCAAGCATCCTCTGTTTGACATGGGATGCTTACGTGACTTTTATTCCTATCTGGTTATATGATTTAGTCCTGCATCTCTTGAGCGATGGCCCACCAGATAAATGCCACCCATGAAGAGCATTCCATCTGCGATGCCTTTGTCATACAGCTCACTTGAGGATTTGTGCTCTGGAAAACAAGCCAACGACACTACTTCTGTTACACGTGTTGGATGTCAACACAGTCTGAGCCTAACTTCTGAACCGAGCTGAAGCTGAGTCTCTCTCACAAAAAGCTCAAGAGCTCCAGTTTGTGCTTTGATCCTGCCCCTTACGTATTATTGAAGCTGCTTCTCTCCCCTAACGAGAAAGCAGACATCCTAAGATATTCTAGAAGCTGACAAAAATCTGGTATTTCTGAAACCCAGGCTGCAGCACTGAGCTCACGTTAACTGCTAGACTGGTATCAAACTTCAAGGGCAGCCACTCACTGGAGCCTTTTGGACCAGTGTAATGTCGTGGCACTAGGACACAACGGCAAAAACTGTGAAGCCGTGAGATGACAGAAAGCATCTCCCTGTCAGACAGTAATTCTGCATCCACAAATGATACCCCTCGCTGTGGGAGCTTGATGCACCGGGACCCTTCCCAAGTGCTGTCAGAAAATGCAGGTGGTCCACCCACCCTGTGGAGAACAGGCAGCCTGGAAGCACTCCCCACTTCCACTTCCTTCCTCGCTGCCCCTGAACTCCACCGCTACCCTCCACCCATGACATCTGCCATCTGCCTCACTGACTCATCACAGCTTGGGTGGCTTTTCTTCTTGTCAGCAGGAAATGCTTCCCGGCTCGCTCGGCGTAGCTAAATCTCCCCTGCAAGCTGCTGCCGCTCCTGCTGCGGGATTCCTGTGACGTAGCCGCAGCGATTTAGGGCAGGCAGGAAAGCTTCGGAGTTAATGAAGCTCAACACGGCGCTGTCTGGAGTGGTACTGATGAGGGCAATGTTGACGTTACATCAGCTGAAGATGCACTTAAGGGGCTCAGCCAGAGTAATCCTATCACAACAGCACTTTTCACTTGCATCCTTTCACTTTTCTTATCTTTCCAATTACACAGAGAGAGGGAATCGCAGGGCAAAGAGCCTCGGTGTGTAAATGTCACAGGGTTGTCCTGCAGATCTCAGTATTTCCTTCCAGGGCGTGCGTAGGGCAATAAGCTGGTGGGAAAACTGCCTCCCGTTCCTTGACAGAGCCAGGGATTATTGCATCCCCACATTCACTGCCTTTGTATAACCTGGAGCCTCCCCTTCCCTACTTCCTTGGAAGTGGATGCTGACAGCTTTGAACCATCTCTTGGTTGTACATCTCTTAATCTGGACAGCTAGTCAGCACCAAGGGGCTGCCATGGAGCACAGCCATCTGCGTCTGCGTCACAAGTCTACGGAGAGAGTCACCCTGCCTTCATGAGAGCTGATCAGGAATGCAACTGCACCAGAAAGAACTGCACCTAAAAGCAGCACAAGGAACTCTGACCTAATCAGAACAAAAATCCACTTCAAGTCTAGGGCTTAATAGTCTTTGGCAATGGGGTGAAAAAAAACTCTTCTGAGTTCTGGACGTAACATCTGGTGCTTTTACACCATTAGCACAACCGGCAACTGCAGGATCCTAGAGTCAACATGGAAAGGTGCAACATTTTGTTTTTGGAACTTAGGGAGCAGTCACAGTCATTTCTCATCAGGGACCTTCCTCCTGCACAAAATGAATTCCTGGGTCTAGGATGCCTGAGGCTGAGGACCCTCATCCCTTTGATATGTAACACAGCGTTAGTACATCTGAGAATCAGACCACTGAATGAAAAGACGAGAGATTCAGGGGGCCTACAGACTGCCATGATTGTTAGGAGAGGGAAATGAAAGCGCCCAAAAGCAAACTGCAATATTAATCCAGCCACAGTACAGCCACCAAGAGAAATACATGAATCTGACTCCAAGGTGACGTGGCAGCCAGCAGGACTTCTGGCTTTTCTGCTGATGCTGCTACATCTTCAGCTGCAGCGATGCCTCAAGAGGTCAGCATTGCAACATCAGTAGAAAGCTCTTCTTCCAGCCACTAAGCGTACGTTTCTGCACAGAACACGCTAGGAAGCCAATTGCCCAAGACTTTAGAAGGCCATTTTCCGTAGAGCAGCAAGCAAAACCAGCCTCCCAGCTAAGCGGTTGGCATGTGACAGGAACTCTGGGACTACTAGGGCAGGGCCATTCTCCAGCTCACTAGTCAAACCAAACACAACCAGCTAGAGACATTAGTTCCTTGAGTTCTGACTCAATCGTCACCTACACCACTCTGTCTGATCCATCTAACCTTCCCTCTCTCCCCCACAAAGCCATCCCCTGCAAAACAGCTGCCCAAGCGAGACAGGCCTGGCAGTCAACACAACCAGCCAAAGCCAGGAGATCAAACTTCTTAAATATATAATGGGGAGAGGCAGACACCTCTGCAGCCCAGCCCAGGGAAGCCCTGGACCATGGCTTCATGAACCTTTTCAGCCAGCACAAGCTAGCACTGCAATCGGCATCCGCCGTGTTTGTGCGGTTGCATTGTGAAACGCCTCTCAAACCCCGGCTCGCTGGGACACAGAGCAGTGTCCTCTGAGCGTGTGACCCCCTGAGGCAGCACCAGGGAGGGATGACAAGGGTGCTGGAAAAAGGGAAGAGTGGAGAGGAGGCAGGAGGGGTGGCAGGGCTGCCTCTCGGTGCGGCACAGCTGAGGGAAGCCAGCCTCCCGACTGGGAGCTAACCCAGAAGATGGGAGCGCTTTCTGCACTGCTGCTCTTGGTTCTGCAAGGGTCTAACAGCTTTGTAATTTGGTTGCCTTGCTTTCTCTCACCAAGGGTCTAACAGCTTTGTAATTTGGTTGCCTTGCTTTCTCTCACCAAGGGTCTAACAGCTTTGTAATTTGCTTGCCTTGCTTTCTCTCACCAAGTCAAAGCACAGGTCTGAATGGGGAGGGGATAACGTAGAGCTGCTCCCTGCGCTGTTGGCTAAGCAGCCCGCTGACCATGGTTGAAATCCTCCACAGACGCTGTCCCCCACAGCAGGTCTTTCTCAAATTTCATCATCAGACAGGGGCCCAACACTGTTTCCAGTTATAACAGTGTAATCTCCTAGCAGTCCGCGTGGCTGAGCAGAACTGGAATCCCAGCACCTTTAATCTCAGTCCTCCTTTCCCTCTGTCTGTCTGCCCTTCCTTGGCTTCAGCCCTTTCCACAGTTTGGGCAAAAATTCTGTTACCTGAGGTGTTGATTCATCTTTCTGACAATCCCGGTGTTTACCTGGCACAAATTAGCAGAGCTTCTGCTAGTTGTGAGTCTGTCTGTCCTCCCATTAGCCCCTCAGAGACAGGAAAGCACTTGGAATGCTTTTTGCAGATATGGAAGCCGAGACACAAAAGTACAAAGTCTAACTTCTATGCATGCTTTGACATGAGTAAGGCATTAGCCCGAATGCACATGGCTAAGAACAGAAAAAAACCCAGGACAACGACTACAGCTCTTCTGAACTCAACCGTCTCTTTTGGCATCTATCCTCTAAAGCTGCTTTGATGTTGTTTCCTCCTTGTGCATTAAAAGGAAGGCAGGAATGCTCTGGAGCTCACTGCGTTCATCTTCCACATTGGATTTTGCTGAACTAGAATCAGGACATCTCCAGGCCCTGTGCTCTAGCCATAAAACTCTAGAACAAACTTTTCCAACCGATTTTTGGGGATATTTTCCCTTCTTTTTAACTTGTTCCAGTTGTACATACTGTCCTGGCCACATTCCTAGAGTAAGCACTGACAACTGTTTCATAGCTGAGATCCTCAGACACGGAGAAGCCAAGATACACATACACATACACACTCACACAAGCACACACAAAAGAGACAGCAGAAGGCACTAAAAATAACTCGGCTAATTCAGCCGCCGTCAGAGAGGGCTCAAGATGCAGCAGTCATTCCAAAGCCATTTCCTGGAGAGGAACTCGCGCTCCTGCGCACCAAGGGAGGAGGGTGCTCTCCAAAGGCTGGGGGGAGGGACGATTTAAGCGTATTTCCCTCGTGCGGGCAGCTGGTGGTAGGGAAATTCTGCCTTCTACAACCCCTGAGTCACATTTTAGCGGGGAGCTCACCCCTGCTGAACAGGGTGGGGCGCATGGGAAGGGTTACACCACATCAGCTGGGGATTTGACAGCTCTGGGAAGGGTCCTTCTGCTTATTAGTTGGCTGAGGCGAGAGCAATCCCTCAAGCGCCGCTTTTGGCAGAGCCCAGGGATCCAGGGGAAGCTGCACAGCTGGCGGAGCGGAGCTTGCAGGCAGCATTCCGCATCCAGAGGTTTCTGGCTGGGACCGCTTCCTCACGGCTGGGCTGCACGCACGCCTCAGCCCAGCCCCGACCAGTGCAGCTGTGGTGTGATCCCTGGGAACCAAGGGGTAGCTTCTCAGGGGTTCATATGTTCCTTGGCAGAAAGGCCTTACATTTCGAGAGGGAATTTGAGCAACATCAGAAAATCAGGGTTTGGCTTTCTCTGACACAAACCCAGCTTTTCTCTGATGCTCACACTGGCTTATTTGCTCTCTCCCCACCAACACTGCTGTACAGCTGTCTGACCCTTCCCAAATACTGACAGGCCTAGGAGAGCTGCCTGTGCAGCACCTCTTTTCCCTGTCCTATTTTTACTAGGAAACACTCTTCCCACCTGCTTCATGAAATAATTAAATGGACTTGATGCAGCTTCTCCTCCAGCTGCACGTGGTTGACTTGCATCCCAAAAGCAAGCATTGTGCCTGATGTGCTCTGACAGGGGCACCGTGGTATAAAAGTGGGTCACTCCAGCGCTGACACCCTGAAGCTTCCTTCACTTTAAAGCACTTGTGCTCTAAGCCTCTACTGGGTTACAGACTTAAAACTGTGGGTCTGGCACGGAGCCACCAAACATGAAGCATCTTCCTCTTCTCTGAGGTTTACTGACGCTATGGCTGGATGTTGGGGATGGAGAAAGGGCAGATGCCTACTCCTTGGGCTCTGTCAGTGAGACACAGCCAGCTCAGGAGAACAGCCATTTCCCTCCTTTCACCTCAGTGTAGCATTAACACGTCCTGTGTTATTCTTAAACACAGAGCCACACACAACTCGCTGCCCAGCATCAGCGGGACAGCGCAGTCCTTTCGCTCTGACCCATTCACAGCCTTGTCGGTCCCCTAATGTCATGAAGTTGAACGCCAAGCTTCAGAGTGTATTGCAAATCTGCAGCAACAAGGTTATACATGCAAGCTGTTAACAGAGTCCTGAGTTGTCAGAGCACCTCAGGACCCTGTCTGCCCTCACGATAAAATCCTGTGCTGTCCAAAAAGAAGAACAAGGCATCTGCAGTGCAGGCCCTTTGTGAGTTCTCATCTTCCTTTGATAAAGGGGTCTCTAACCTCACCCTTCTACACATTTGTTGTACATCTCTGATCTGAAATGAGCCAAAAGGCACTCATGCGAGCATACAGACCCTTTCACTAAGTGGTACCTCCTCTGCAAGCCTGTAGAAATCCCATTTCCTAGCGTACACGATGCATCAGGATCGATCGCTGTGAGTACACAGACTCACAGCTCATCCAATTCAATATTGCTGCAAGAGACAACAATAACGCCCAGTCCTTTGCTGCTCTCTTGGCTACGCAACGTGCGGGGACTGGAACCTGAAGTCACTCCCTTCACAGACCCCACCTTCTGCAGTGTCAAGGAAGCCAAATACAGGAGACCGCTAATCAGTGCCTCAGGAAAGAGGATGCCATCAGCACACAGAAAGACAAGAGGAAGCAGCATCTTACCATGTGATAGTTAATCATTTCTTGCAGACTGTCTCCAAATTTGTCGAGGCACTCCTGCAAAAAAAGGTAAAGAGAACTGGCAGTGAATAGAAGCAGCTGCCCTTCATCCCCAGGGGTTCAACGGCTGACAGAGACTCTCATTAAGCCACTGAAGAGCCACTCTGCCATTTGGCACGAAGGCGTTTCAAAAATGTGTGACACTGAAGCCATAGGCTCCCTGTCCTTTCCAGTTTAGTGCTGAAATCAACATGTCAGATGTTGCTTGTGCAGGCTGGTTATCCGCGTTTCCTCAGTAACCGATGCTTACTGACCTAGATTCCAACAACCTTGCCAGCACCGTGGCTTCTTAAGAGTCCAGTTCCCCCTGCAAATGATGAATCTCACTCTGGTCTTTCAGCATTGCGTTATCAGATGGTCTCTACATGCCTCCAAAAATAAAATCTCATACTAAATGGCTACTTAAACAGCATAAGTGTCTTGGGCATGTGGTCCATACACAGCATCAGGAAGCTTTACGCTCCCCAGCCCTCACTGCGTCCCATCCTCCATCCCACAGGATGACTTACCGAAATCATCTCATCCTTCTTGCACTGCTGCGACAAGTCCCGGACTCCGCTGACAAAGTGCTTGTTGGTGGTGATGTAGGCTTTGCCTGCTTCAATCATCCCACTGCATAGCTTTACCAGCTGCACAAGGAGAGAGGGGTGAGCAGACAGGCAGCCGGTCACATCAAACTGGTTTTGATCTGCACCAGCACCACAGCCCCAGCCCTTTGGAACAGGATGCCATTCACGTTCCTGGTGTGGCTATGTTAGCAACCCTTCCCGCACGTGGCAGAAACAGGGATGCAAATCGCACTTGTCAGGGTACATCACCCTGTCAACCTTTCACTTGTCACTTCCAGGCTGTCCCCTGAGGACAGATGAATCAGAGCAGCCCCTTTATCCCAGTGGGATACTGTTCATTCTATCCTCAGGCATCAGGGCTGCAATAAAAGGAACCTGATCACACAGATCCACCGGGGTGAGGTAAGGCTCCTCGGTGCTGGGGGGAAGCGATAAGCTGTCTAGAATCTCCCTGCTGGGAGGACGCTGCTCCTTGGGATCATCAAATCTCTGAGCCCAGCTGGCCTGTGCAGGCTGGTGGAGTCTTGTCTTGCTGTTACCTTGGAATGAAGGGGAGCCAGCATCCAGCAGCTTGATGTTTTTGTGCTGTGTTTTCCTTAAACCAACTGACCAGGACTGCCTAAGCCAGTGAAAATCTACGTTCCCTCACACACAGGTGAAACCATCAAGATTGTAGACAGCTATGAAACAATTCCCACAATTCTGCAGCTCAAGGAAACCTTGCTGGTGCACTGTGAGGGATTACAGCACGTATCTCTGGACTGCCTGTGACTTAATACAGGAGACAGAGTTTGGAGAAACATTAACAACTCTAAGCAAGCTACACACGCTCCCGTTCTCATCACCGGCCTCGTGACAGTGAAGTTACCAGTGAAGTTAGCTGGAACTTGTACCAAATGGGGCGGCTTCCTCACTTCACAATGAGTTTGCTGCAGCAGAGGTACACATCTGCAGACAGCCTTTATTAACTGTTGGTAATTTAACAGCTGCAGGGAACATTCCCAGACTTCCTAGCCAGAGGAAACTGCCTTAGCATGCCTGGAACCGGCTGGAAAGACTGGAGCATTAGCTTAGCCCGGAGATGGCCATTAGCCTATCTCCTCGCAGCCAAAGCTCCCCGTGAAAGGTTATGGTGAACAACTTAAGATAAAACCATAAACCAAAGGCCAAAGAGATGTGCAACAGTAATGGCCACAGAGCACAAATTTTAAAATTTTTGTTTGTTTTTAAATCACCACTCTTCCAGGCTTTTTAATGAAGTGAAAACCTTTAGCTGCTGATACTGAACAACACTCGGAACTGAAGTTTTCCATTCTCAAAATCCAGGAGCCTTTTAGGGATATTAATCTTAGTAATGAAAAATGGCTTTAGAAATCGATCCCCGTCCACCAGCCTCACCTACAAGCTGGGAATGAGTAGCTCTCAAGTTCGGCTGGATGCCAAAGCCCCCCCAGCGCACGGGGTGCTGGTTTGGGGCTTGGTGCTTGTTCTATTTACACAATCACAAGGCTTTGGGGTCTCATCTATGCATGCACTGCAGAACAAGTTTGCTTGCTTCTGTCTGCAGAGCTGTAAAAATATATCTGACTGTATCTGAATGTATAAATATAGTCACACATCCTATATCTGGGTATGCATAGTATATACAGCCTTCACTCCTTCACGCTCACATCCTCTCCTGTCCACGCAATTTGACAGAACGGCGTTGGATGCTAGCAGACTTGTACTATCCCATCCAAACCCAGAGAAGCAAAGCAAACAGATGCAGTTCCTGTCACATCTGGAGCCCAGACGTACATTGGGGCTTTGGACAGGATCCTCCAGAAAGGAAACCCAGCCTATTCTGCAACGTGGCGGTTTCTAGCATTCCTCTGTGCAAACACTTGTGGCCGCGGCTGTGTTACCGGTAGCTGAAGGCCGTTCCACACAAGCACACTCCCAAGGGGAGCAATGATGGCTTTGCAGATGGAGCACAGGACAGAGAGAAGGAAATCTCTTTGAAGTATCCCAAATCTCTGATGTGCCCTTGGATGAATCATTTCCACTGTCCTTTACCTCCATTTTAAGAAGGTGTTAAAAGGCTAATCGTTTATAAACAAAGTGCTCAGGGGCGCAGTAAAAGGCAGAGAAACAGAGTCAGCCCTCGCAAGCTTGCTGCTCTTTAAGAAGGAGAGGTGCCAGCTACTTGGGTACCACTGAGCAACATCTACACCAAGCCCTGGAAAGGCTCCCCTGGGCATCAACCCAGCCGGTACACAGGAGAGGAGCCGGGCCATCCCAGGCTGATTTATTGGGAATGGGGATTGAATCTTGTCCAAAGCTACCCTCTGAGAAACTAATTTGAACTTCAGTGGCTCTTCAGATGCAAACTCCAGCATCACTTGCCCTGGACCCAGGCCTGATAAGCCTGCTGCTGACAGCGACTGAGCCAGCACTTTGTACGAACGGCCCTCTCCGCAGAGGAGAGGGGAAATGATGCGTGCAAACTGAGTGACATGTCCGCCCACTTCACCCTACCAGAACATCACCCCATAACTGCGGTCAGGGGAAGACCCAAATTGCATGAGACCATTGTTTTAATGCCCCCCAAGGAGCTTGGATAGATCTGCAACAAAGCACTGAACAATAAAAAGCTGAGAGCCCTGAACAGCTCGTGTACTTCCAGCCCACCTCCTCGCTCCAGGATGGTTCCTGGCACTCCAAGGTGTCTAACGACAGCGGCACTGACAGCAGCAGTGTCAGAATCAGAGCAAGTCTTGCCCCATGCTTTGCCTTTAGAGCCTTACCCTCTTCCACAGAGGAAAACAGATCACCTAAATCCCTTTGCAGCTTTCACCAGCGAGACCAGCTAGCTTGTGCAGATAACCATTTCAAGCAGCTTGAGCAGTAAATAGGTTTTATAGGACACAGCTTTGCCTAGGGCTTGTGACTTCAACAAAGCCCATTTCTCCATCAGATGCAGTTTTATCCCTTGCTAGCTTTGGGAAATCTCACAGATAAAAGGCCAACAGCTCTTTCCACTCCTCATCTTCATTTCTCTCTGTTCTTGTTTAGAAACAACTTGGCTGATGTCTCAGACATCAGGAGGAGCGGGGGTGGAAAAACCACCTTCCATCATAAAGCCTCTGACTGAGGTCCAGACTACCAACAGGATGTAAAGAATCACCAGCACAAATGCAAAATGGCCAGACCGGTCCCTGAGAGGATATTTCCAGTGCCAGATTACAGCTGTGGCGCATAGCTTGGCTGAACATCAGACAGCCACCAGCACTATCAGTCTGACTCTGGCCCCTTGTTTATCTGCAAGTGTCTGCTTACACCCCTGAGCTGTGCGGACACGTAACGGCTCCTACCCCACACAGCTTAGTATCACAAGCAAGATGGTGGAGAGGGGAATTGGACAGCACCGAAATAACCTGCCACAGCAGGAGAAGTAGTGTCAGTCCCCTGAGATCTAGGACCAGAACCAGGCCATCATTCAGCACTAGCAGCCCAAGTCTGGACCTCTTGTCCTACCTCCTTTGGCAGTCGCAAAGGAGCCTTGACGGGTACCTGTCAGCAGAGGGAGACGTGGTCCTGTTGACAAGCCCAGTGCATTATACACCAGTTTCCTGACAGCCTGAGATGGGCTCACATTTTAGAGGAGACTGGTGGGGCCATGTTCCAAAGCAGGAACTCATCAATCCCTCTTCAACACAACGCGCTAAGCTGCCCCGTCTTACCTTGTCAAGCTTTGCTTCTATCTCCACCACATCTGTTTCAACTTCATCAATGGTTGCCCTGCAATGACAACAGCAAAAAGAAATAATTAATTGATTGCTTATGATGATTGGGAAAGAAGCCAGATGAGTAAAGATCAGCGGGACTATGGTACGTGTGCTGGTGGTGGACAGGAGGAGGGATTCACATTTCCCACTTTGGAGTTTCCTGCTGCTATGTAAGCTCAGGGCTGACTTACTGAGGAGAAGGATCACATCTCATCAGGAATGAATTCCACAGGGCTGGGAAAAGAGATGGAGATTACGCTATTTTCTGTCAGCGTCACGGAGAAACGGAGGTGTGCCGTGGTAGTCGTGCACAGAAAACTCATTTAGTGGCCATGTTCTCATTCTGCTGGCCATGTTGATAATTGGTGGCAATGCTAGGTGACACAGAAATAACCATTGTTACACCTTAGCCATCCATTCACATCAGGCACAAATTGCTTGGTTCAGTACTGCCAAAACCCATTTTCTAGGCTGTAACTACACCTGAAGTGCAGCCACATGGCGAATTGTGTCCTCTGAACCTTAGGAATCAGCAGTGAGGCAGCAACACAGCTCGGTCCTTCTGTCATCAGTCTCTTTCCCACACGTGGGGCTTTGCTCGCATACAGCTAAATCTGCTCCATGTTTATCGGATCTGTTTTCTTTCCGTCTCACTGGACAGATGTGACAGTAAAAGGCCAGCAGAAACCAGCTGCAGAGGTCATGGGGCCTCCCTCACAGAGTGAAATATTAAGATGACATCAGGCATTTGCAGGAGGCATTCCCAGATGGAGGCACGGGGTACGAAATGACGTTTTTGAGGCCAGGGTCCATCAGTAAGCTCTGCAAACCCGAGAGCGTTCCCTTGCAGAGCTGCTCACCGCTATACGATGTCTATACTTGGGCAGTTGTTCCTATAACCACACACCTGGAAATGTGGTAAGCCTCACACCACCCTTACGCACCAAAGATATGCAATCCAAACTCCACTGCAAGGAGCTTCTTAAGTTTGTGGGCTTGTAATTTAAAAGGTTGGTTCCTGAAATATTATACTCAAGCTTTAAAAAAATCCAGCACCAAACATGTGCCAGCTGAAAGAGCAGCAGGGGAGAGATGTGACTTAGAGCCACAGGAATCAACACTGCTATCTCAGCAAAAGGACAGGACAGCCACCAACCAAAGGGAACAGCAAAAGCTGTGAAGTAACCATCAGAGTATGCGGAAACTCTGTGCCTCTGAGGCTCTTGGTGTCTTCAGTGAATCAGTGAATGATGAAGATAGTGACTGTCTTCACTAAGGCACATGCTTCTAAGAGAAGGAAGGATAAATTTAAGACGAAAGCCCAAAAGGTCACAAAGCTAGGGTCTAAATCCAAATTTCTGCCAAGCTGAGGAAAAGCTCAGGCAGCATGGTACTTGTATGTACCTTACAAAGATTACACATAACCAAATAGCACAGCACGCTCAGTAACATCTTTTCTAAGCATTCTTCAACGGGAAATGCGTGTAATACCTCACACAGGCGTGTGCAGTCCCCATCTGCAAGCTATGAGACAGCCAACATTTGCTGCAGTCCTGCGTAATCCGGGTGGAGCAGGGAGGAGAAAGGCTGTCCTCACACAGTACTGGAGTAAACCAGACGACCAAATGTTGCCAGGTCTGTCCCTGGCATCCAAGACATCTTCAGCAGCCCCAGACAAACACTGCAGGAGAGAGCAGCTTTTCTACCCATGCACGCCCTCCAAAGCCTCACGCGGACTGTGAGCAGCCGGCTGGTGGGGACATCCTGTGTGGTACCTCTTTGATCAAGGACAGCAAAGGCCAGGCGATGCCGTATGACCATGGGAACTCCCTCCACGCCACGCCTGGCCCTTCCACATACCTGTTCTTCAAGAAGGTGGCACGTGCCTGATAACAAGCTGGAGCAGAGCAAAGCCCCTTCTGACACCACTGAATCCCCAAGAAGTTGGAGTTGGTAGGAGAGCTAGGAGACATTGACAGAGCATCCAGCAAACCAGAGGGCTGGAAAGGCTGAAGAATACATCGGGCGTCACATGAAGAATCAGAGATGGAGAGTGACAGATCAGCACCCTTCCCCAGCAGACCTCAATTCTGTCGTTAACTTTGCTGGAGGCAATGGAAACCAACTACGTTATTCCTGTTGGGCTGCCAGAACACTTTGTCCTTGACAACGTTCAGTAAAGCAGCTTTTACAGCTCAGTTTCAATTAAGATTTGCATTGAGATGAGAATTAAGACTCCTCTCCCTAGGTTTTTTTTTTAAAAGAGAATTCCCCCTAAGGAGTAGGTTTTCCAAGTCCGAGGCAGTTTGGAAATCTCCAGTCCCTTTTGGCTACCTGTTATATACGTTCATTTGTGTTAATATACATGGAATTTTTAATTATGCTGGGAAGAACAGGGTGATATGTACATAGTTCTGTATTTTGAAACTGCATAGGTAACGTATAAGTTTTGTTTAAAGTTATAAACGTATTTGGGAGGTTTATTTAAGTTATTGAAAAATGTGTTTGGCAGGATTCACTCCCGCCGCCTTAGTAGTTTGACAGAATTGAGGATTTTACCTGCTTAACAGCGCTGTTTGCATAACAAGGCCCCGTAACGGCGGAGCCAGCAAAAGGCGGGAAACCGGGCCGGGGGCACGTACACAACTCCAAATATGGGACCGGCCCCTTCGGTACTCTTAGCCAATGAACACCCGTATAGCGGCTAGTGACAGGCTCGTAGCCAATCAGCACCTGCCACGAACGGTGTGGGTGACCAATGGGATGCAGATGGTTCGCGCCAAAAAGGAGACGGGCGGGCGGGGGGACCGGGAAAGGTGATAAATCCGGTACCCGTGAACAAAGGGGTGTGGGTCTGGCGGGAGCCGAGACCCTGGCGCACCCGGCGCTGTTTGCTTGCTTCTATTCAATAAATTGGAAACTTTCATTGGAATCCAGTTTTGGGGCTTGGATTCATTTATAGCTGTGCCTTTTCCCAGTAGCATGTGAGGAAACACTTGGAAGTAATGAAGAACTCTCAGACCAGGAGCACTGGATGCTTTGGCCATTTGACATATCCTCCTAGTAGTGGCTCCAAACCCTCCAAAAACGCTGGCAAGAAATTGTTAATTGCCTGGAATTGCTCACTGGGAGTTTGACCTAATGGTCACCTGTTACCTATGTCTACAAGAGGCCTGAATCACCCGGTTCCTCACGGGCTGAGGGATGCTGCCTCGGCCCCAGGCGATGCTGGCTTGGCGCAGAAGCCTCCAGGTGTTGGCTCCATCCCCACCTTGCAGATGCTGTCTGGTATTGCTGGTTGGGGACTCAGTTCTAAACAGCACATTGCTGCTTCAACAGAGTTAAAAAAAAAAAAAAAAGCCCTGAATCTGAGCGGCCTCAAAGATTGTGGGTCTAATAACTGTCTCGTTGAATCAGAACTGTCTGCATATTCAAAATCTGTGATGTAACAGCTTTAACTCTCCTTCAGACCCTACTGCCCTCCCCTTACACTGCTCTGTTGTTCCCAGATTATATTACTTACAAGCAGAGGAGCGTCTCCTCCATCAATGCCCCCCTCCATCAAAAATTCCTTCTAGCCTGTGGTTTGCCCATGCTGCTCCCAGCCAGGGAGGGCAGAAGGAGGGTGCTGGCCATTTACAAGCCACTTGTGACTCCACTGCTGCCCTTTCCTCATCTGGTTTCTTTTAACAAGTGAGTTTGAAGGAAAAAGAAGGTAGGTCTGCTGTTCCTACATGAGCTGCGATGTTCTTCAGGTCCGTGAGCAGCGAGCAGCACTGAAACCCTGCCAGTGCTGTGCGAGGAAAGGATGTGTCCCTGTTCCCTTCAGAGGTTTCATAGCATTGTTATTGACTTAATTCCTGAGAAAGATATAGAACCAAAGATCTGCTCCCTAATTAGAGAAAACTCAGATGTCAGCATGGCCATCTTCAGCACAAACAACGCCCACAGGAGTATTTCAAAGCTTTGCAATACTCTCAGCGTTCCTCGTAAGCTTCAAAAGTGTCAACTTGCAAGTGCTGGAGAAAGATGTAAAGACACCGCAGAAGGGAATGGGCAGCTTCTAGAAGACCGGGTGTTCTGTCAAGTGTCCTGAAACACAGGCTTTGCCTTTCTGTCTCAGCAGCAGAAAGCTCCATCCTGAAAATTCTGTCCTCTGTGCCACAGCAACAACCGCCCAGCAACTTTCTCCAGCAGACTGAGAAAGTCAGTGCTGAGTAGTACTTTCTTTGCTTTTCTCCAACACTTCTTCCAGCCTTGTCCGTGAGCAGCCCTCTGGGAGCAGCCTACAGCATCCAAGCAGAAATCTAAACTCCTTCACCCTCCCGTCAACCGGACTGAAAATTAAATCCTGATGACTCATTACGAAAGCACAGACTCCCTTGTGCCCAGGGCTCTGGCCACAATCGATCTGCTACCAGCTCTCTGAAAGCACAGCCAAAAAAAGAAGCTCCTTTCTCTTACTAACTCGGTGCTCGAGCATTACCGCAACACATATGGCTGTGCTACACGAAAGGCAGCCTGGCTGTGCCGGGGGCAAAGCTTCTGAAAGAAATGGAATAATTAAAGAGCTTCTTTCGGGCAATTTTTTTTTTTTCTTTTGCAGCTATTTTTGTTCTCTGGGTTTGGAAGCCTTGTGCCTTCACGCATCGCACTCTTACTGCCAGATTCAATTTTTCCGCTTGGTTTCTTCGTGCTTCTGATAGCTGGACATAATAACCAGCTAAAAAAAGTGAGCTGGGATTTCTGGGGTTGCTTTTCTTTTCAGGAAAGCAATAGCATCCATTGTTCAATCTGCAGACATCAGCTAGAGGCTCGTGTGGCAAGGTCTAGCAGCGTATTTCCTGCCAGAAGGTGGAGAGAACACCTGTAATTTACTCCCCATTTTTACCAGGAGCTGATATATTTGGACTCTGTGTGGAGGAGGAAGACATTTTGGGTCTGGCATCCACTAAGGTATGAATACAACTGACTATGGCTAGGAGAGCATGAAACTTGGGCTTTATATTTGGTGTATGGACTTGATAAAAAAAGGTTCCAAGTGTTTGATTTCAAGGACAGTGATGTCAGGGACCTGCTCAATTCCAGGAGTAACGGAGTTCCAGCAAGAGTGAACATTTATCCATCCTTTCCAGTTATCTGGTGCTTTTATACCTTGTTCTGGTTTTGTTTAGTAAGGTGGTAGTTTCTGTAGGAAACTGCTAGAAGTCGCTCCCCTTTGTTCAGTGGACTCGGCCGGGCCTAGGGTGGACCCGCTGCTGGCCAAGGCCGAGCCAATTGGTAGCAGAATGTCCCGTGATAATGCCTCTGTGATAACGTATTTAAGAAGGGGAAAAACAGAAAAAAAGAAGGAGGCGAAGATGTGAAGGAGCTGAGCGGGGGCAGAGAGGGGGAGGCGCGGGCCTTGTGGGCCTTGCAGGCCTCACCCTCTGGCCTCCCGCCGGGCAGCGACTGGGCCCGACTCGGCCTGGTCCGGCTGCAAGAAGTGGAGAGGAGATGAGAAGTGACTAAGATGTAAAAAGGATCCTGAGAGGCGTCTGCCAGCCTGTTGTGAGGAACGGCTGCAGACACCAAGGTCAGTGAAGAATGGGGGGGAAGCAGTAGTGCAGTTCCTGGCCAAGATTCCTCTGCAGCCTGTGGTGCAGCCCATGGTGGAGCAGGTTGTCCCCCTGCAGTCCATGGAGGTCCACGGAGGGGCAGAGATCCACCTGCAGCCCGTGGAGGAGCCCACGCCGGAGCAGGTGGAGGCCTGAAGGAGGCTGTGGCCTGTGGAGGGCCCGCTGGGGCAGCCGTTCTGGAGGGGCTGCACCCGTGGAAGAGATGACCCACGCCGGAGCAGTTTCACGAAGGACTGTGGCCCATGGGAGGGACCCCACGAAGGAGCAGGGGAGGAATGCGAGGAGTTCCTCCCCGGACGATGAAGCAGTGGCATGAAACAACGCGTGATGAATTGATCACGACCCCCATTCCTTTTTCCCCCTTTGTGCCGCTCGGGAGGGGAAGGTAGTAGAGATAAATGTTAAGCCCGGGAAGAGG
This sequence comes from Tetrax tetrax, assembly GCA_009806455.1. NCBI lineage: Eukaryota > Metazoa > Chordata > Aves > Otidiformes > Otididae > Tetrax > Tetrax tetrax. Next base: position 70,645 of record WHYT01017479.1, on the reverse strand, counting down.
GAGGGGTGGGGGGAGGTTATCTTGTTCCCTGTCTCATTCTCCTGCTAGTTTTAGTAAAAAATGAATAGTTTTCCCCAGGTCGAGTTTGTTTTGCCCGTGACGGTAACTTTAAGAATTTCTCCCTGTCCTTATCTCAAACCTTGAGCTGTTTTTCTTATATCATCTCCCCCTATTCTTTCGGAGGGTGGGGGGAGTGGGAGAGAGACTGCGTAGTCTGGTCCCGATTGGGGCTGAACTACGACAGAATGAAGTCTTGGGGAGATGAATTAGGAGGCTGAGATGTGGTTAGGGGTAGTACAGCCATGCATTCATCTTGGATAAGCTGTAAGGGGAAGACAAAAGTGCCTAACTCAAGTGCCTCAATCAAGTGCCTAACTCCTGCTCTGCAGTGTCTTTTCCCATACACCTGGTCTTGTTGGCCACAGATTTTTCTTTCTGCAGCTCTGGCCCTTTGTTTCTTAGAAAGCAATGTTAATTCTCTAAGGGCTGGGAGAAGGTTGGAGCAGAGCAGCAGCATGCAAAAACAGAAGCAGCTCAAGTTCCCTAATCTTTGCCACCTTCTCCTCCCTGACCACTGCAGGGCCTTCCATGTCAATGGAGAAACCAGGGAGCAAAACCTAGAAGTTACAGGTGCTGAGTCCCTCACTCACAAACTCACTTCCACCCCTCCTCAGAATGATGTGCATGAACGCCAGCGAACTTCATTATGGCCTGTGCTATCCAGTACATGGCAAACCAGCCGGTGAGGAGCTAAAGCAGTTGTTAACCAAGGTCCTCCTTGGCACACCCTGCTTCGTACGGCCAGGACTGGCCCAGCACATTTGCTCCAGAGAGGTAGAAAGCTTGGGGAAAGAGACTATACCAGATCCTTTAACACCTGAGTTCCCTTCCTTCAGGGGTACAAGATGCCTAAGCCCATCGCTGGGCTATTCGGGTTCAAATGTCCTTATCCTGCCCACTGATGCAGCTCCAGAGCCCACTGACCATGCTTCCCTGCAGAAATAACAGGTTTCAGTGCAACTGCTTACTGCAGAACACAGGCTCTGGGCTAAATTCTCTGCCAATGTCATTTCCAAATTTAAATCCCCCCACTGTTCCACCAATGTGTCACAGATAAAAGGCAAAACCCTTTCAGCTACACAAGCAAGCCGAGAACCTGGAATAACTCCACAGGGATGAGTAATGCCACCTCAGCACTGCTGAGCTCCGCCGCTCCATCCCGACGGAACGCAGAAGCCAGATGAACAGGCACGGCAAGTGGCACATATGTTCCCGACTGAGCCAACACGCTTGCCATGTCCACAGCGCTTGTGACTTGTGACACAAGCGGAAAACCCCCGGCGCAGGCAGCAGCTGTGGTGCGTACACGGGGATGCTCAGCGCTTGGGGCTCACACGCTCACCCGGCTGGAGGCATCTGGCTAGGAAACCAAGTGATTCTGACAAGAGGGAATTGAATCCCTCACCCAAAAAAAAGCATTGTCCCAATTGCCGGGCAGCTAAAAGCTGTGTAGTCATGTCCTGGCTGGGTGCCCTTCGTGTTTCCTGGTGCTGTGCTCTTCCTGCTAATGCTTTTCCAGGCCTTGGGCTATTTCCGTCATGAGGGGAGAGAAAACAATCCACAATCTCATCTGCTAGAGCTTCAGTGCAAAGCAGAGCTCTTCCAACTAAAGGGATGAGGCTTGCATTTCCTTCTCAGAGACATCAGCAATTCCCCACAGTCCAGAGGGCTCTGCATTGTGAATTTCTCTTTGTCCTTTAAGGAAGCCATTCAGAAGCATGATTTGTACGTGATAAAAATCTTCCCAGACACATTTTTGTATCCCATGGGGACAGGAATAATAAGCTACACTGCTATCAGAGAACTGGGTCTGTGGCAAGAACACATCTGCCCTTCCTCTCTTGTGACTTGGTTCTACAAACTTTCATTACGTGGTTCCAGCCAAGCACCAGGAGAATAACTGCCTGCATCCAAAAAGTGATCAAAGCAACACAGTCCCACTGGCAAACTACTGCAGAAATCAAGCCGTTGGCATCACCGCAAGCTGAGGCTGAGTGTAACTGCGTGGGTGACTAGAACTGCATTTTATAAGCTGTGCTTGGGGTGCAATTAGAAGGACAGAGCTGGTAGAGGAGGACGGACAAAACCAGAGAGGAAATGAGATCCTGACTGAGAGGCCCTGGCTGTGGCAGGTCAACCACAAGGCCCTTTTTTACGGAGATTATCATTAATCACCATTTGCTCTGACTCTGCTGAGTAATAGTCTTACAAAAGAGATGGTTTATGATCACTGGAGCAATGAGCAGGGCTAACAAAGCTGTTATTAGCTGCCACGTAACCCATCTCTTAGCCTTGACTTCCCCCTTGCTAAATTGATAAACATTTGCTTCACGGTGACACTGTGAGTACTCGGTGATTAATCCGTGCTTGGCAAGCTCCGAGGGATCCTCAGGTGACAAGCTGACTACGGCAAAGAACAGCCATGTATTCAATTAATAAACCTTACCATCAAACAATATCACATTCCTGACCAGCCCAGGCGTGAAGTGACCAACAGACACTTCTCAGAAAGGCCTGTCTGCATTTTTCAGATTTATTTTTTCCGTGGTGGAACAGTGGCCGTGGTTTTCTTGAAATTTTTTGTTAACTGAGTGCCTTTGACATAAACGCGTGTTCTACACAAAGGCAAGTACGGCAGAAATCCAACACCAAACCAGGCATTAAAAAGTAATAAAATGACCTAAAAACGCTTGGTTACCTCTGGCAACTAAATGAAGAAGAGAATCAAAAGAATATAAAATACAATTCCAAATTATTAGCTGCTATAATAGCAGCTACTTATACTTGCAGCTGTCAAAGCAACTCACAAAGCTGACTTAATTAAACATGCCCCTCTTCTTCTATGGGAAGTGCATTTGGTTCTCCTCACTTTTCTGGTAGGGAAACTGAGGCACAAGAATACAAAGACTAAGATGATTTTATGATTTTTTTTTTCCAGTATTGAAGTTCAGAAAAACACAGGGCTATTTTCTGCATGCAGTCACTAGATTACAGGTTGTGAAACTGGTCAAGTAAAGGGCTCACTCGTCCCCAAGGCACATTTCTATACAAAGGCTGTCTCATTCAAAGGCAGCAAAAAAAGCTGCATTTTTACAGCCAAGCACATAAAAAGCACCTGGGAGGTTCTCGCTTTCCAAAGTGCCCACCAAACGCAGGCGCATCTCTCTGGGGCCACATCTCTTTGTCCAAGCCAGCTCCCATCGCAGTCACCGTGAGGACATCCCTTTAGCTCAGGAATGTCTCCGGAGAGCCTGCCTCCCTCCGCTGGTGCCAACGCTAACTCGGGCTGATTTGTGACTCTTACATATGTGAGCTAACTGCTACATCGTGTTACCACTCCCTTACAAACCGTCTATTGCTGCGCATAAGACTTTCCCCGGGCTGGAGAGAAGGAGAAGCTGTAGCCCTTGAACTCTGAGCAGAGCGCCGCCTGCAAGCCAGCTGTTTCCAGCTGCTGGCTTGGATGCACCCGGGCTTGCTCCGTTTCAAATCTCTTTTCCCTTGGATGAGTCATACATGAAACAGGAGCACCACATCCAAAGCAGTGCTTTCATACCTTGTGCTATATCTGATCGACATGTTGAGCGTGCCGGGTAATTCCGAGAAACCCATCTAGCCCCAGCAATAACCGCACGCACATGTGCCTAAACCCCACTTTGCTAACGGCAACAAAACTGTCAAATCCAGGAAAACAGCTAATCCATGCCTTGCAGTGACACCTCCTCCACAGAAACATCTTCTGTGGCTGGGGAAAGGACCGCCTCGTGAGCCTAACGTGTTTGGAAGTGAGCTGCCGGCATGTTCACATCAGCGACAACGTTATTTGCCCACCCGGAGCGTTCGGATCTCTCTTTAATACGGCTCCGAATCAGGCTGCTAAGGGCCCTACACTACATGTCACTACAGTCATGTTCAGGGTCTCCCATGTGCCATGTCTCACCATGGCACAGAAGGAAAGCCAGGCTTTCCAGGGCTCAGGACAGGAAGCAGGAGCTCCTGGGTCCCATCCCTGATGGCCAAGGCACCCACGGGAGGCCACTCACCACAGCCTCCGTGCCCCATTATCGCCAGTTATTATCCTTTCCTCTCTCGCAGGAGTTTGGATGGTTTAATAAATAATAGTGGAAAAATGTTCAGAGAGTCAGGAGCTGTAGGTGTGCAAAGCAGATTTATTATTATTTATTACCTCTGACTGTGTTCTATTTGAAATGGAGTGAAACCAGCATTTGCCTTGGTGGGGTGAGCTCTGCCCTAACGAGACAAGGATGTCTGGCACAGACACAAGTCGTTTCTCATTCAACTCCTCCTTCCAGAACCATCAGCAGCCTGACAAGGTCACTAACAGCTGCCAAACTGCCTTCCAAAGGAGCACAGGCTTTCTCTAGAAATTAAAATAAGGTGTTCCTTCAAGGAAAGGGGGCCTGCAGGGGAAGATGGGATTTTAAATTCCACCTCCATATCCTCATCTTCTGCAAGTTACTGTATGTCTGGAGGTTTAAACTGAGATGAGGTAAAAGCCAAGCACTGATTACTGGTGGTCAGTCTTTGGATTTTTTTTACAGGAGAGAAAAGTGCTGCTTTCATTGCACAGAGAAATACGGCTGTGGATGACCCTACAGCAAGTACATGAGTCTCACTTCCTTTTGTTGGCTGTTACTGTAAGATGCAAAAGAGAAAAAAATAAGGAACCTGACATAGCCAGACAGCAGAGTCAGCAAACTCTAAAACAAAGCCGTTATTAACCTCCCTAAATACCTATCTGAAAGCTTCTGTGCCCTCTAGTATGCATTATTCTTCCTCCTTTCTTCAAAAGAATAAGTATACTTTGCATCCCTCTGTCAATGTGAGCAGACAGCACCATGGCAACAGCTCCATGGTGACAATATCCATGACAACCAGATCCTGCAATTGCTGTGGCTTACAGTTCAAAATGAGAGCTGGATTTGCACGGCTTTTTGCATTCGGAAGTAGCATGGGACCAGTTCCGACACAGTTAAACGTAGCCAAAGGTTTCTAGGGGTAATGAGCAGAGTATACAGGATAGTGCTGGAGATGTACATTCCAAGGAGTAATGAATCTGGATAGTGTCATCAAATACCAGCTCAGCATCCCACCTCAGCTGGAGTGTGGGCTGAAAGGCAAAGACCACCTAGGTGAGAAGCTTTCTCAAGGCTACAGCTGCAGCAAGGTTGTCGTTCTCGGTTGTTGTTCTCATACACGAGGCAGAAGAGCAACCGTGCCAGGAAACTGCCGTTTCAGACACACACGTCACTTGTTAAAGTACTAGAGATTTTAATCCCTTTGTTGGTGCTGGTTCTGCCAGGCCCAGAAACCACAACCCTACAAGAGCATCTCCAAGGATCTGAGAAGGGACCGACTGAAGAGCTATCCTGGATGAGAACATATACTCCCGCCGTTAACGCGAGCCATTCCTGAAACCAAAAGCTCTCGAAAACATGAACGGAGCCTTAGATGCTCACATGCTTCATGCACGTGGTATAGCTTAGGTGGGGAAACTGAGGCACAAAAAAGGGACTTGTCTTGCAGAACTTCAAAAAGCAAATAAGCACAAATCCCCTGAGTCCTGGTCCCAGTCTTAAACTGGACTCCTGTTGGAAGAGTCAACCTAGAACTGGGAAGAGGGATGGCAGGGAATGAAACCAACCAGGAGCCAGGAAGAATATGCAGGAAACAGATTCCATCGACAGGAAACCTTCCCATCCCCACTAAATCCTGTTGCTCTGTCAGCTAAGTGTGGTTCCTCGTTATACCCAGCACTAATCCGCCCCTGCCACGCACAGCAGACAAACACCGCTGCCCTCCCCCAGTTACGCACACAGCAGAGGGATGCCTGGAGCTAAACAGTGTTAATTTGGGATTAAGTCGCACCTGAGGCTTTTGTGGCTGATGGTTGGGGTAGCAAGTGCTGCTGCCATCTGCTTCTCCTTTTCTCCTTTGCTTCTTCTCCATTCCCTCTCCCAGCCAGCCCTCCACCCCAGCCACCCACACGTGGGCCAGGCACAGCCCTATCACGCTGGCTGTTTAAAATCAGCAGCCACCATTTCTTTCAAGCTCTGTTGCATAACAATTGCTAATCAAACCAGACTTTCCCATCACGTTTCCACCGAACACGCTGATCCTTAGCCCTTGCTGTTCCACAGCGCCAGTTCATCCTCATCAGAACACCCAGCTCTCCACATGGTGAGGGGAGCACACAAAAGAAAATAAAAGGAGCAGCCTGGATAATTGAAAACTCCACATGCAACCGAAGGAAGTCAGATTCGATGTATTACTATTCAATTGTTGCCTGGGCTTAAGTTTGGTGAAAGGAGCTGGCTTCATCGTCTTGAGTCTGATGTGCATGAATTACTCGCAGCACACGAACAGCACTGTCCTCAGCTGTCTCTCACTGGTCCCTCCTTCCCTCCAGAGAAGAACCAGTTCAGCTGATGTTGACTCCCTTGGGCCTTACAGTCTATTTTTCTTTCGTCAACAGCAAGATCAGGACAGACTAGATTAGAACTCAGCTGGGTAGAAGAGCAATGACTTCAGTAATGCTTTAATTCTATTTCTGAGCAGCAAATTCTCAAATCACAAGCTTAATTTCTCTTTCTGTGGATCAATGGCAAATTCTGCATTTAGCACCAGGAGGATGAAATCCCATCTTTCTTATCCTTGTGAGGGTTCCTGGTTTTACGGATGGAAGTCTGGATCAGGAGAAAGTGGCACTAGGTAAAATGCCCCTCCATCAGCCCCTGAGCCTGCTGCTGCCTGCTCTCACCCACCCTTACCACACTTCTGAGCAGGTTCATTTGCTTTCTTCAGACTCTCTTCAGCAGCTTGTTCCCTTGTCCCCTCATTATCTATCTCCTTTGTTCCCTTGTCCCCTCGTTATTTACCCCCTTTTGCCCCTCACGGCAAGCTCCCCACCTTCAGTTTGTGTGCAGAGGGAGGGAGCTCCCGCAGTCCCTGCCGGCTGCAGCGCTCTCACACAAAGGAAAAGGAAATGTTCTTCTGGGGTTTTTTTGGTATGTATATCACCACTGTGCTTACAGCTCAGCAGAGAAGTCTTGCTGCAGCTGGAGTGACATGCCTTGGAATACCATTTTCCAAGGGCGGGTCTAACAAGGCTGCGGAGAGCCTAGTCTAGTGACTCGGAGCCAGAGCCTGGGAGCCAGTGCTCCTGGGTTGTATCCTTACCTCTGGCAGTGACTCAGCCATGTCATCAAAAATAACTCATAATCGCTTCCTGCCTTGGCTTCCCTGTCCGTAAAATGGAGCGGCTTTCACGAAGCCGTACTGTGAGCTCCACTTAATGACAACGGCACCACATTGAAAGGCCTGCAGATCAAAGATACCGTGAACAGATTACTGTTAATATTGCCAGAGATTTATTAACACACCCCTAGTGCTGACAAATCAATAGCCTTCCCAAGTATAAACGCTTGACACAGTGCAAACACTGACCTAGATTTGAGTAATTATGCTGGAAACTGGCACATGTGATGCTTTTCCTCTTTGGCTTTCAAGTCAGCAGCATTCAGGTAGCAGAGAATATAGAGCCACCTTTCGTTTCAGAGCTGTCCCTTTCTACTGTCCAATTTTACCAGAAAGCATTGATTTCCTTCCTGATTTCTGTCTAAGGAACCGGCTTCTGGCGCTGAAATCTCATGAGACACTGGTCTGCACCGAACTGGGGCTCTGCTTGCCTTGTCTGCGTGGCTCGCTCAGAGCATCCCTGCAGCTCTCGCCCCACACAGTACAGTTCCTGCAGCAGGCTGGCTCTGGCAGCCATAAAAATCACAAGGCAAGCGACAGGTTCGATGGAGAGTTAGCAGGGGATGTTTCCACGGCGCTGAATTAACCTGCCTGTTCCCTTTACACGTGTGAATTTAGGACAGTGATACTGAAGTTCAGCAGTCAGGTCTGGTTTAAGGTGGCACCTTGAACATGTAAGCCTCGGGGAACTTGGGTTTATCAAAGGGAGTGGTGAGAAATAAAAAGGAGGTTCCATTAATCACGGTGGGAGTTTTCCCATGGAAAAGAGCACTCCTGAACAGGAAAGTCGACGACTCCTAAGCAGGCAGCCTTTGTAGCAGCTGAGCCTAGTGTTTGATCCCAGGTCAGCTCTTCACAGATCAATATAAGATCCTCACAGCAGAAGCCAACAAGAAGTGACAGGAGCTTGTCTGCAGTGTCAGACAAAGCAGGTGTGCTAAAGAAAATAACCTGTGGTTTTGTGCATGCACTGTATTTATGGGATATTCTCTCCAGATGCAAAGATCACATGATACAAACAAAATTACAGGGTTTGTTGCCCCAAACAGGTGGCAACGGAGCGAGTCGGACTAAACAAGGAGGACATCTTAGTAGCTTCTCCCACCTGGCCTCGGGTGGTTGGGACATAGGTACAGGGAAGCCACCAGCCCTCACGAAAAAAGAAGAAAACAGCAAATTTAAAAATACAAGGCACGGGAAGATTCCTGACCAACAGACTGAGGCAATAAGCCCAGCTGAGCACAGTCTCCGGAAGAGAAGACACAGAAGTGTCACAGGTAGCACAAGTTGAAACTGAAGTGGGAGAAAACATCCGACCTGCCACACACCTCTGCTGTCACCCTGCCAGGAGGGCACGGTATCATACTGCTCCCCTTACATTCACCAAACGGTCTGCGTGCTAAAGGTGGGGACAACCCTGTCCTTCCCCAACCCCCAGAGTGCCTGCTCCGCATCCGCTGTGCTCCAGCTGACACCGCGCAGGAAGGACACAGGCTGTGCCTGCCACGCTGCCCAGGCAGCTGGAAGCCTCCCAGCAAATTCATCGAGGGTCCTTGACCTTGCAGACTCAATAAAGCTAGACCAACAGAATCTTTTCAGGGAGGGAAAGAAAATAGCATCTGCATCTGCCACCCGAAAAGCCACATCCCAGAAACCAATTAAGACAGGCTAAATACAAAAGGCTGCTTGAGCACACACCAGGACCATCTTACTGGGTTTAGGAAGTCACAGCAAGTGTCAGGATCATGGGATTCAGCACCTGGATTTGCTGGCTGCTTCCCCTGTGAATACAGCTGCCTCCATTAAGTGCTTGTCCTTGTTCCATAGCTCCTGAGAAACCAGAATTCACAGCTCTCGTCTGCTCTGCAAGGCAGCCAAGAGGCTGTGCTGGTGTCAAGGAGGAACTCTGAGATGCTGGGATGAAATACGCTTGGTCCTATGAATGAGAAACGGCAGCACTAATTAAATTGCCATCAGACTTGAAGGGTCGTGAAAAGGGGCTATTTCCACGCTTGTCCCATTCAGCATTTCAAGCTGAGAGAGAAGCGTGGCAACTGGAAGAACAAAGCCGAACAGAGAGATGGATGGAGACAGATGAGAACAGACATTAGATAGAGATATTTCTAATGACTCATTTCTGCTCTCCTCGCTCGGTGCCCAGCAAATGTCCTCTGCCCAACCAGACTGCGCTCGCTCTGCCGCTCCATCCTTACGTAGGACCTACCAAAGCATGCACGTCTGCGTGAACCAGCCACCAGCCTGCAGCCTGCTTTGCCTTGGCTCAGCGTGGCCACACAAATCATCAGCAACAACGCTATTTAGCCAAAACACCACCCGGCCAGGATCCTCAGCGTAGCACCATGATACCTGGAAGAGAGAGACCCGCTGAGGAGGAAGTTTGCTTTTGACGCTTGAGGTCTCACATGGCTTCACCACAGGTCAGTGAAGGCCTAATAGCCTCATGCTCCACATGGACAGACTGGCAAAGGCTCAGAGGACAAGCCCCCGAGCCAACTAGGGTTTAAAGGGTGTGCATATGCAAAGTCCTCAAGCAGATACTTGATTTTAAACCTGTTTCTCATTCCCACCAAATTCAATGGGGTTTCCCATATATGCCTAGCGCTAAGCGCATGCTTCACCCAGCTTGCTAAGTTGGAACGGGAATCAGAACAGAGCAATGTCTTTGTAAAACCAGTTGCACTGGTATAGCTAGTAGGATGAACTAGATCCAGAGATATGCCCAGCAAGGAGTAAACTGGGGAGTTAATGGTACCTACTGCGACACTTAAACCCCTGGGTGCCCAGCTGTCCCAAGAATGAGGGATGAAAGACATGGAGAGCCTCGTGCTAAGCTGGGCATGTGAAGCACTCATCATTTTTTGTAGGCTTGCTCCATCTGCATCGCTTCACACTAAAGAGCAATTTGGTGCAGAGCAGGAGAGGTGTGCACACGAACAAACTGGAGTCCCACAGAAATGCCAGCCACACAGCAAGTGTTTTCCTCCTCACTGAGCATCCCAGGCTAGCCCACACAACGTGAGGAAAAGAGCTGTTGCCCCAAGCCACAGTAGGTCAAACTCCAGGTTGCTAAATTTCTCTAAATAAAAACACATTCACCGTGCTTTTATTGTAAACAAACAAACAGCAAAGCCAGGCACAAAACTGAGGAGGAGGTGTTTTGGAGGTCTGCATGACCATCGGGTCTCTTTTATTTCTGGTACTGCCTCATGCAAGGACACCACTGATGCCCTTGTCTGCAGAACTGCACTGCTCTGCAGCTCCAGAAGACATACTTTCAAAGGCATGACATATCTCAAAATAAGAAGAACAAAATCATTTTTATTTGCCTGTGGCTATTGGGCTTTTCTCTGGAACCAGAGAGTCTTTAATTTCTCTGGGTCCCATGTGATCACATAAATCCAGAAGCTGCAGCTTTAAAAAAAATCAAATATTGCAAATTAATTATCAACTCCTAACCCTCAGCAACTAATGGAATGACTGCTATGGCATAAGAGGTGAGTTTGGCCAGCAAATGGGAGCAGACAGGCTGGATCTTCTAGCATGAGACACCGAGACACGGTCCCCCCAGTCCTGCCACAAATATCGTCCTTAATCCTAAACCAGGAAGGCAGGAGACGTGCAGAACCGGTATTTATAGTGAGAGCAGGTGGTGACGAGCTGCAGAATTGACTGTTAAATGTCTACCTATTAAATAGAGGCCATAAATCACATACTAAATGTCTACCTGCACAAGTGATTAATTAGACCCTGAAAATGAGGGCTGCATACGTCAAATTCATAACGTACGAACACAGAGGAAAATCTTCTGACATCAGTAGGGATTAAATAGGTTTTTGGTTAGAAAACAAATCTGTTCTACACAAAATAGCACAACCTTGCACCTTGCAGGTAATGGCGTGGAGCGGCAGGCAGACTCGGGGCCTACGACTCACTAGAATTTCACAGAAAAGCTGTTTTGGAAAAAAAAAAAGCACCACTGACTGATGTTAGGTGAACTCTGCTATGCTGCGCAAGCCTTCTGCCTCAAACCAGAAATAGCTGGGCTGCAGATGTGTGCCAGATTTTGTTTAGTCTATCATGGTTATTGCTGCGGAGAAAACTTTGTTTTACTCCTAAATATTCACTCTCCCACATGCAGGACCACAATGCACACACACGCAGCTTGGCAGAAGATGCAGAGCGTGCTTGTTTGAATCCTAGAGCTGGAATACAAAGGCATTTCAGGGAGATTCACAGGAGCAAGGGAACGGTAAAGGGGAAAAAACACATCGGCAATAATAACAGGAGATGTTGCAAGGCAGGGAGGAGGAGTCGGATAATGATGCAGAGACGCAAGGGTAGATGAGCAAAGGAAAGTGCAAGAAAGCTGGAGAAAAGTGCTTTCGCTGTCTCTCAGGGGCAGAGGTTCAGTTCATGTCAAGTCGACGTGAAGCACTGATCTGTACCAACTGGGAACCCAGCCTGCAGCACCAGGTCTGCGTTCCCGCGGCCAAAGAGAGCTTTGCCATGAGGCTTCTCTAGATCAGCCCTTTGCTTCCTGTGCCTCTTTGCGTTTCCGAATTGTGGGCACTGATCGTGCACCTGGCGCGGCTCTGAACCCTTCTTGACAGACTCCGAAGGGCCAAACGAGAGAGTAGGAGGAACTGTGGCGAGAAAGTCACAGACATAAATGCAGAGCAAGGCAAATGTTCCAGTTTGCCAGTGGCAGGTGTCCCTTTGCTGCAACGGCAGTGATAAATGTCACCCCGACCTCCCAAACACAAACACACACTCACGCACACTTCATCTCTTGTTCCCGTCAGCTCCGGAACAGACAACCACACAGGGCCCATTCTGCGGGCACGGTATCATCTTCCACTGATTGCTGCTTCTCCGCTGCCTTGACGGTGAATGTTGAACTCATTAGCTTGGCTGCTAATGGCTCTGCACGTGGAGCCCAGGCAGGCCCAGCGCCGCAGACAATGCCCTGCCTTGTGGCCACCGCCACAGGAACCCCATTGTGTGCCCCAACACTGGGGCTGTGTTCCCCTTGGCCGGCTCTCCGCGATTCTCCCGGCTCTGTGAGATTTCCCGACCCTCTGCCAAAGCCGAGCCTCACTGGCCTTTTCAGTGCCGGGGTTTTGCTTCACATTTCCCAGCACGGCACTGTTGCCAGCGCAGCTCCGTTGGCATGGGCAACGTTCCCAGCTCTCGGCGGCACCTGAGCCCATGGTCATCCCATCCTGCTGGAAGTACGGGGCCTGGACACTCAGAATTCTCCTTTGCCAACCCCAAAAGGAGTCCAGTTTGCGAGAGGTACTGGTATTTGTCACTCCTCACCGTGACACTTGTGACCAGCCTTTTGAAAGTGTTTTCTGCTCATCATGCCGAGTGATATGAAAAATCTGTCTCCCAGAGGTCCAAGTGCCTTTGGCCCTGCTGCTCAAACTCTCCCGTAAGTGGAGAAGTCCCGTGGTATTAGCAAAACAGGGAAATCTGCTAGGATAAACATAATCATCAAAATCAATGGCAAAATGACACAGGAATTCACGGATTTCCAGTCTGCAAGCAGTAGGGACAGTCGTACTTGCATTACCCAAACCAGGAACTTCCAGTTGGTCACTCCAAGACCAGTTCTAGCTCACTGGGAACACCTCTCATACGAACGGCATCCCCATGGAGATGGGGTGGCAGTCCCCACTCCCTCAGCACAAGTAGGTCTGCAGCCTGTGACCGAGGAGGTCGGCGCAGGCGGGGATATGCATGGGGATGAAAGTCACACTGTCATCTCAGAAGGCCAGCAGCAGGGCAGAGCACGCTCCTCATCAGTCTCAAGCCATGAAACACAGATCTCGTCCATTGATTCTACCTTGCCAGTGTCAAATGCTTCTCTGTTTCCAGAAGGAAGGAGCTCTTCTGCCCCCGAGAGCAGCGATATTCAGAACTACACTCTCCTGGGAACAAGCACTGATTCTCTTTTTGCGTGCATCGTGCCTTACCACCCACTGGACATCTTTGCCTTTGCAGCAAAACTAAACTTCAAGCTTGTTTCAGCAGAACAGCTTTTATTGAAAGAAGTGGGCCCATGGTGCATGGAAGCCAACAGTAAATGTGACATTAAAAAAAAAACAACTCAACACTGGAACGTACCACAGATCAGGAGGTGCTGCACAGCAGATCCAAACTAACCAGGGTTCAACCTCTCATGATGCACCCGTTCCCTTGGCATATAAACTTCCAGTTAAAATCAGCAGTTTCACAGCAAATTCCAGTCAGAGACACAGTCCTTGAATCTCTATCCCAGCCACAGAAGGAGCAGTGTCCCATTATCTAAGGCAGAGAGAGCATCTACCACTTTCACTGGATAATCCCTTAATTAGTGTGGCCTCCAAAATAATCCTATTGACCGGTTTATGCAGAGCACAGTTTAAAACAAGCCATGCCGCAGATCCCAGCGTAATGGACAGTATGTCATTCTTAGGTGCCTTTGTATTAGTTGATTAGCTTTCTTTTGTATCTGCTAAAACAGGTTGTGCCCCAACCCTCCCAGTCTTTCCACAGCACTAATGGGCCTTTGCTTAATACGGCCAATAAGGCTCTTTTGACTAATTCAGAAAACCACACAGGCCATTAAAAAAAAAACATGCTGGCTGAAAGCTTATTTTCCAAAATAGTCCCTGGGTTGACAATCAAGACACACAGCATCACTAGCTCCATGGGCACTGTGTTGCTACTGGCCTACACATTGCTTTTATCATAGAATCATAGAATGGTTTGGGTTGGAAGGGACCTTCAAAGCCTACCCAGTCCAACCCCCTGCATGGAGCAGGGACATCTCCAACCAGATCAGGTTGCTCAGAGCCCCGGCCAACCTGGCCTGGAATGTTTCCAGGGATGGGGCATCCACCGCCTCTCTGGGCAACCTGGCACAGTGCTCTACAAGCCTCATTGTAAAATCTTTTTTTCTAATACCTAATCTAAATCTACCTCCCTCTATTTTGAAACCATTACCCCCAGTCCTGTCACAGCAGGCCCTACTGAAGAGGCTCTCCGTGAATTTGTTGGAGAACCCATTCAGGCTGCATCATCTCGGCCCTCACCAAGCCTCTGAAAGCTCTGCATGATCCGAACAACTGGATGAGCCAAGTCTCTCCGCAAGTGCAATGTGCTCCATAGGAACACTACACAGTGCCTGGCTGGCTCAAGGTGCTTCCTGGGCACATTCCAAGCTGGCACCTAAAACCAGCTTGCAGGCAGCGCCCTTTGCAAGGAAAATCGTTTCAACGCCAGAAGCTCCGTCCTCCCTGTCCAGGCTGAAGAAGTTGGATCGGGATTAAGAAATTAGCTTGGCCTCTTGTTGTAGAGTGGGAAGAAATGTTGCTACTGATTCATGAGGACAGATACGAAAACAATTGCTCTTCTTATCCAATGTTTTTGGGACTCGGGGATACGTGTGCAGCCCTGAAGTGTTAAGAACTGAGTCCTCATCACGTCCTCCATCAACAGAGAAATCGGGGTCACGGCAGGAATTAACGGAGGGGGTCAGATGCTTCAGGCAGACAAAGTCCTGCAGATCAGGAAGCGTTCCATGAAATCAAACTTTGTGTGTGACGCAGAGTGAACTCTTGGGGCCAAAAAATAAAATAACCTGTCCTTTGTGTAACAATAACAGTTATTCTTTCTTCTTTCTCTTTCTTAGTGCACACATATTTACATGTGCGCTGCCCTTTTAGACCGCAAATACTGAGCAGTTCTCAGAGGACAATGTCTGGAAAGGTTTCCTCCTATTGCCAGAAGAAACAAATGTCTTATATGAGAGATATTGGCCGGGGGGAGAGAAGGGGGTTGGTTTTGGATTGGGTTCTGAACGTCTTTTCTCTCCCCTCCTCCCACTCCCTTTTTCTCCTCTGATTCACAAGGAAACCACAAAGCAAACTTCAGACTGAATGAGACTTGTTTTTGTGAATGTTCTGGCTTTCTTTTAGGACATTCACTTCCACCCCCACTAGCTTAAATCTCCTCCACTTATACCAGCCCAATAAATCCAGCAAACTTCCACAAGTACAAACACAACCAAAATCCAGCCTGGTATTTAATTACCATTGCAGAAGCCGCATACATTGAAATACAAGGGCTAATTTTCATGCTCTCGTTTGGCCCAATGCTGTTTAGTTTGCTTTAACTTAAACTTTTCAGACTCTTTAAACACACTGACCTTTGTGTGAGGACAGACTTACATGACCAAAAGCCCAGAGTCATCCAGTGCTTTTTGCTGCAGGGTACATGGAGAGCATCCCTCTGCCTCTCCAGATTCCTGTTCCGAAAGGCAACTCGCAAGACACCTACAGCACCCTCCACTTCCATGTCTTGCCATCACCACGTCATCAGAAGGCTCTGCTCTGTTTCAGCGCAAAATCCAGCACAACCAGCTAAAATTACCCTTGTCCTTGGTTTTGTAAGATATTTTATATACTTCAACTTGTTTACTCAGTGTTGGGATTTAAGGGATTTTTAAAAACTTCACAAGCCACCCATGTATTTCCATAAGTATTTAAGTGCCTTTAAAATTCTAGCCCTGGATCATCAGCTCTAAAATGAGATTAATTCCCTACCTAACAAAGAATTGTAGGAAGAACTCTGTTAATGCTTCTTTACAAGGTCTGGATAATACAGTGATGCACCAATCTGACAGGAAAGGCTGAAAAAACTTCTGAAAAGCGCTGGATATAACTGATGTGTTTTAACAAATGCTTCCCTTCCCTGTGGAACAGGTTCTCCTGCTCAGGGCTGAGTAGGAGTGATTACACATCAAAGGCTTTGCTTATGCAATCGTTAGGGCCAAGAGCTAACTCACTGCACTGCAGCCTGGGATGGCACAGAATTTGTGAAGTGTTACATCAAATGTAGAGCTGTCTGAGAATTTTCTGGAGAAAAAAAAGTATTTTCTGAAAGAACGCCTCGGCATTGGGAAGTGCTCTGATTTATCACAGTGAAATATTTCATGGACAGCATGGGAATATTCCATTCTGGAAGGAAAAGCTGGACCAATAAATTCTGCTTCCACCACTTTGAACCTGAGCTCCTTTGACTTCTAAGTTTCACAATAAGATGTGAACCTGGCTGGAAATGGAATGACAGTTTTCAAATGAAAAATTACTTTGGAATTTCGTATCACAGGAGTTTCTTTGACCAATTTTTCAGCCCATTCCACTTCTGAAATAAAAACTGGAAAAAAATTGCAGAAATCCCTGCGAACCTTCACTCCTAGCTCCTCACGCAGCTCCAAGGAAAGCCCAGCCCTGCCCTGTGAATTGGCTCCGCGTTGCAGACCAACCTGTCGCGCAAACAGGGCTAACGACTGATTTCTGTAATAAGAGCTGGCAAGCATAAGAAAGATTTCACACCCTTCCTGCCATGAATGAGGAAGAAGTACTCAATTAAGAACACTGCCTATTCCCTAATCATTTCCTTTGTGTGCGTGGTTATTAATATCTTCACATGACTAGTCAAGCCAGGGGCTATGTTTTTCTGGATTCGTTTTGGCTACTAGTTAATGCTTACAAAACACATATAGAAGCCACACCCATAGAAAAATAAGGAAAGAAAAGGATGCTATTGTTGGTATTATTGCAGCAGCAAATGCATTCTCCAAGCATACCGAAACCCCTGTATATTTGATATTAAACAACGTCACAGTAAGGGACTGTCACACCTCCAGCGAGGTGAAGTAGATAAGGCAGGTAAAGAGAAGTGGAGAGGCATGGGAGAGGTAATGTGACCCAAGGAAGTCAACACAAAAGGTCAATACCCAAACCAAGAATAGAATTGATCTGCCTGATCCCTCATCCCGTACTTCGCGCTGCCTGCCAGAAAAACATGTCAAAACCTCTGTTAATGAAATGAAAGGTAATAATGAAAAGCAAAGCTGGAAGTAATATGTCTTGCAACAAGACTGGAAGTTGGGAAGAAAGCCAAATGTTCTCAAGCCTGCAGCTGGTCCATAATGGACCCAACAATAAGCACACACACGGTGTGGTGAAATGGTCCAGGCAACGCCAGGAAGAAGCCCATTCCCTGCCTACCTTGTGCCTAGCACATCTGGATTGTGGCCTTTAAGTAAGAGTACAAGAGAACAGGAGAAAAGCCAAAGGTGGGAGGAATTGTCAACCCCTCTGTAAAGTCAGATGCTAGCACGGCATCGTCCTTACTTTGGAAATGTGACAGCATTTAATTACATGCTCACAAGTCCTTGCTGACCACTGAGCTCTCTTCTCTGCCGATATAGTAACAACCGGAGCCAGAACACCCCAGATGTTGGCACTGATCCTGCAGACAGGGGTTCCCAGTTCACCGTGTGCCACATCCTGGCCCACTTCTGCTCTCAGCGGGCTGAAAGGCTGTCACCCCTGGCAGTGCAGCTGGCTCCTTCGGACAGGCATCCCCAAGCAGCACGTTCACAGCACCTCCGAAATGCTCTGCACCGTCACGCACATTCTCCCATCAGAGGGAGAGCTTAATAAGCGGAGAGGCAGTAGGCAGAGTAACGCTGTTTGTATAAGGCATGATTTAAGTGAACATCTCCGTTCACTCCAGTGGAGATTCAACTGCTGCTGATTTAATTAATGAAGGCCTCATTTGCTTTGGGAAGCAGGGCCGCTGCCTATCAGTGCATTGTTTAAAAAGGCCTTTTGTTCCACACACGAGGATTTCTGTTCTGAAAATTCTGTTACGGACTCACACAGCCGATTAGCAAAGGAAATATTTTACTATGTGCCTTGTTCAAAGAGAGGGAGTATAACTGCGCAC
The DNA here is from genome assembly GCA_009806455.1 of Tetrax tetrax. Classification (NCBI taxonomy): domain Eukaryota; kingdom Metazoa; phylum Chordata; class Aves; order Otidiformes; family Otididae; genus Tetrax; species Tetrax tetrax. Next base: position 52,501 of record WHYT01017479.1, on the reverse strand, counting down.
GGAGTTAAATAAAACCACATCTGCATCCAGCTAACACAAGCTGCTGGAAGATGTCACTACAAGCTGGGTATCTACCTGTGGTGCTAACCGTTACGGCCATCCAACGGCGATCCGCAGGCTAGCCACGTGCCAGGCCAGGGATGCTGTTCAAACATTCTCAGCACACTTTTGGCCTGTACTTAGCACGCTGAGTGATGGCAAGGGAAGAGTTTACGGCCTCTAACAGCAGACAGGTTGTGTTTAGAGACCCTGACCCGTGGTCAACTCATTGAGCAAGTATTCCCCATGCTTGCCTAAGAGGCAGGGAGCCCAACAGGTCTGACAGACAGAGGCATGTAAAAGTGTAAATCTTGTCAGCATCATCCACGCAGCCGACATCCTCCCACCGCAAAGGGAAGATGAGAATGCAGAGCCCTGAATGAGATGTCCTGGAAGAAACAGGCCAAGGAGACAGAGTTCATGTGGGGAGGAGTGCCTGGTTCCGATTTGAGGCTGAGTCAAGGCCAAGCCACGGCCCTGGATTCTCCATCACTGAGATCACACAAGCCTGACTTGGAAAACAACTGACAAAACCTCCTCAGACCCGGTGACTCGGACACACCAACCAACCCGAAAGGCACCAAATTCAGCCTTCCACCCAGCCCAGAACCGAAGGGGCTCTGCTCTGGCAGTTGCTATCCTGAACCATCTCACAGGCTGATGCCCTGACGGGACTTTGCCTCCATCCCAGTGCCTTTCAGCACTTCAAGGCAGCCTGACCTGTCACCACAGGGTAGCTCTGATCCTCCCTCAAGCTTTGCTATCAGCCTGCAAACCTCCACACAAACCAAGACCTGTTGCTACTAATCTCTGTTTCCCTTTCTGCTCCGAAGTGACAAAGCAGAACGCAACTCCTGCCTCACATTCCTTCCATCCCACAGGAAACCATAAATCAGAAGAAAAGCATAACATCCAGAGAGAACTTGCAAAAGGCCAAACACTGGGATGGGCCGAGGGGCTGGGGAAAGGGAAAGGGCAAGCAGTAAAACCAGCTATAAGGTGAGCACTAACCCACACCTCCACCTTGGCTGGGAGAGGTCCTGTTCCAAAGAATGGAGGGAAATTGAGGGTCAGGGCAACTAAAACTCTTCCTCTCTTTCAAAGGAATACCTATACACACATATATCTATATTTTTAATTTCCTTCCAACCCCCTCCATTGCTTCTGCTGTAATTAAATAATAACAATTAATAAACAGGAGAGGGTTAAACCTCCTCAAGCGTTGCCTTGGGCAGAGCTCTCAGGTGGCTTCACCTGCACCCAGCGGCCCTGCTAGGAGACAGGCCGGCAGCGGGAGGGCAGGCTGGCTGTGGGGTGGGAGAAGGAGCCGAGAAGAGTTTGTGTTTGGAGGGACGTGAGCGAGCAGCGCTCGGTCTGCGAGGCGCTAGCTTTGCCAGGCTCTTGAATCCTGCGGTGTGGAGTTGCCCTGAAGCAACCCTGCCAGGCCAGTGTGACCTGTCTGGCCACGACAGCATGGTGGCCATGGGCCCCTATGGAACCAAGCTTGCTTGTCCACACTCCTCTGGGAGCTCGGACGACACAAAGAACTGTAGTTGGTTCAGTTTTGCTTTGCAAAATGTCTGTAACAGCTTTGCATCCTCGGTGTGGCCTGCGGCCAGGTAATGGGAAGTCTCCTGGCGCTGCGACAGGCCCTGCTCTCTGGTTTAGGCTGAAGCCCTTTGTGGGAGAATGCCACAAGGATCTGCTTCATTTAGAGGTGACTCGTCATTCTGGTCAAAACAGCTGAGATTTACTCTGGCCCAGATAAATCTATTTATAGTAAGTGTTATGCTAATTCCAGACGCCGGTCTGATCCACTTATATTCACTGGAGCAATAATGCTTTCTGCTACCTGTTCTTTTTAACCACTTCTGTGCGGCCAGCAGCCATTTTGTCCTGGGATCACCAACTCATGCGATAAGGTAGATGTGCACTCCCATTGAAGTCACTTTAAAAAAAAATCAAATTGCTTTTATTACCTTATCTGAGGTTCTGTTATGTTTTGTAAGGAGTAATTCATTTACTGTCGCTCCTGTGAACTAAGGAGCGTGGAGGGGATTTTACTCATCATTAAAATGCATCTGCCTTTGGGATAAACTGTACCAATTGCTTAATGGAGAAAAGGCAATAGAAGAGCTGTTTCTAGTGGTTTGAGTCTCCTATTTTTGTTTCAGGATAATGGAATAAGCTGTATTTCTAATCTTGACTAAAATCTCTCTACAGATGGCTATAAGCATGATGCAGATGTGGAAGGCCAATGCTTTTGATCCTGGGAGCACGAGAGACTTCTCTGCAGGAAAAAACTGAGGTAGAACAGCAGAAGCTCAGATGATGTAAGTGACACGGAAATGATTCTGAGACACAGGGGCCCTCATCTCTCTCCTCGTTCCTTTAGTCTCATTTGTTTTTTCCAAAGGCTCCACTGAAAAATTACTTTTCCCTTTTTGAGCCCAATGATTGCTCAAACACTTGAACTTGTCATCAAATCTATCAGCTCCAGCTCCTTTCCTGCTACAGAACTACAAGTAGCTAGCAGACTCAACTCTTTGCTCCTTTTAAAGTCCCACTGGGCAGTACAGTTTGAGATTGCTGGCTTCTTTTGCTGCAAGATGGGGTTTGGATTACAAGTTTGCTAAGATCAAGCGAGCACAGCCAGCAAGTGACATCAGCTTGCTGTTCCGCTGTTAGGAGCAGGCAGAGGTGGCCTCAGCACAGCTTTTGAACGGGACAAGAACCTCCAAGTAGCTAAACAATTAAAATAGGGAAAATACATCAAGACATGAAAAACAGATTGCCCAAATTGAACTTTTCATGGAAACTAGATGTAGGTATGCAACCCCTAAAACTGTTTCCAGTATGTTTTCTCATGGATGAAGAGATTCTGTGCCTAAACTTAGCTTAGCTCTGGCTTTGGTAGTAATGTTCATAACATTTTGCACATTTGCCTAGCTACAGAAATATCCAAGTCTTTGAAATGCACTAAATGTCAGTTTCTGGCTCTTATCCTTCTACTGAGAGGCCGGAGGTGTATGTTTAGACACAGTTTGGAAGCAAGATGAATAAGTCTTCATATTTTGCTTGCATGGTGTTCCACTGACATTAAATCAGTACGTTAATATTTAGCAAAAACTGACACCTCTCTTCAGAAGACATACAATGACAGATTCGGCTTTTATGCACTTTGCTATACATACACAAGTACAGGTTTTTTTCCAGTATTGCTTCTCATTTATGTTCAAATTATAAAAAGGTCCATCGGAATTTATTACTGTTTGAGTTTACCAAGTACTTTTCCCATAGGCTGAATTCTCCATCACTACTTTCTGATAGCTAGTCTGAGCTCCTGCAGAATCAAGGCACTAAGCAACCCGATCTAGTTGGACCTTCTTTGAGAAAGGCATTGGATTAGATGACCTTTAGAGGTCTCTTCCAATCTAAATTACTCTAGGATTTAATGGCTTAAAGATGAAATCCTTCCTTAGCTCTTCTAATGCACTCCTTATGTAACGTATCTCATGATAACAGGTTTCCCCCAGCTTCTCTTTTGTAACCCACAGCCAAATGCTCAAAGAGGCAACAGCAACTTGAGCACCTGGATCTCTCACTGTCCAACCTTGATTGATCTGCAGATCCTAATGTGTACACAGGGCAGAGGGGAAATGCTATACAGAAGGCAGTTCACTTTTCACCACTCATCATTACAGCGTAGGAGGGAAATTCTGACAGAAGTTGCGGCAAACTATTTCCTACTTCTGCCCATAGTACTTCAGCAGCTTCTCAAATCTTGAGAGAAAAGGGAAGCAGCCCAATAATGTCATAGTGCTGTTGATCTTTCAATACTGCTATTTCAGTGTGTGGGAAAAGGAAAATCCCATTAGAAAACTGGCTTGGTGAAGATAGGTAGATCTGATCAGGAAACAGTATTGAACTAGACTGCTTCCCTAGGGTAGTGTCTCTTCTCTACACAGCCTTTTTGGTGGTTTCAGATTGGCAATACGCAGATGTCTGCGCAAAGTATGGTAAAATCAGTAAGGAACATCGACCTCTCGGGGACTCTACAGTCTGACTGACAGTAAATCAGAGAGCTGACTTTACAAAGGCACCATCCAAAGGGCAAAGGAGGTTCTCTGCTTGCCAGAGCAGTCAGGACTGCCCATTTCTTATTCAACATTGTTCTTGTCCCCTTCAGTTCACTGAAAGTCATTTCTTAGCTAAAATGCTGAGCTTAGCACCTCAAAGTGATGGATTCTCCACGTGGAGCATTTCAGGAGCCAGCCATGTGCACTAATGTTGATGAATTGGCAGCGCAACTGACAAAGATCATCTGGTAGCTACCACACAGCAACTGCCATCTTGAGCTCACCAGAGCATAGCACTATTTCTGCTGATAGCCAGTAATTTGTCTGGTGATCAAACTGAATGGATCTCTACCTTCCTTTCTGTTCTGAATATCTGTTTTGCAGAAGAATGACACAGCTGCAAGATTCAACCTCTCTGGTTCAATGTGCAGTAGATCTTAGCACCTTGAGAAAAGTCCAGGAAGAGATGCAGGTCTCTGTATCTGAAATCTGCATGGACAACTGCATGGTCCAGTATTCTCCAAGCCTCTCTGAGCGTCACGCTGCGCAGTTCAGTTCCTGGAATGTCACTCAGAAGAAGGATGCAAGAGATGGCTTTGAGTTCTGGAGAAGAAAATAGCATCCAGAGAATCCTCATGAGCAAACGAGGTGAGGCAGCAGACACCACAACACATCTGTCAGTCCAACTGCACTGTACAGCCAGAAGATGACTTCTCCTGAACTAAATTTCTGGCTCTTGCTTTGTGCTGACCTGGGCCTGTTGTGTCTCCCACAGAGAGAGGTAACTTGCCTTATTTGATGCTCTCGAGCTACTTCATCCATCTGACAGGTTCCACAAACAGGACTCCAGTGAGACTCATGCCCAGAAATAGGCATGCTAATGACCAAATATTCTCCACCCTCAAGACTTCATTCATCACGTGGGTCATTTGCACTTTCCCGTGAGTGATACTTTTTCTTTCCTACACACTTTGATCCAGCTTGTAAGTGACTTTAGAGCAGATTGTTTGTCTGCTCATCAGAAGGCACTTCCCTTCCTGGGTCACAAGGACTGAGCTTTTGCAGCAGCAGTACAGAAAGTGCACAGAAATGATTGAATACAGGAATATTGTTTTCTGAGACGAAGAAAGGAACATTATGTGGGCATATGACTCCTCAGATCACACTTGTTTGCTTTCTTTTACAAGCAAAGGGAGTTTATCAAAAAACTTGTATCAAACAATTCTGTCTTCTCCCCGAGTGAACTCAGCAGCATCCGTTCACCAACAGGGCTGGACAGGTTCCAGCAGGCTTTGTTGAGACTTCCCCTAGTCCATAGTTTAGCTCCATCCACCCTCCCCCAGCGGGGATCTCTTTCAGCACTAAATGCTCCTTGTTTCTTTTTTTCTCTCTCTCCCCTGGGCCTTGGCTCAGAACTGGAGCTCCCCAACCTCTATGCTCCCTTTGTCTCTGTCTGAAAGGCTTTTCCTGTGTCGTGTCCTGCCAAACACAGCACAGGCCTTGCCCTCTGGAAGTGCTGATGACCTGGGGGCAATAAGGGAGGGTTCTTGCCCCTTCCCTTTGCCCTGGGAGAGTTGGGTGTCACTTGGACCCTCCCAGAGGTGCCAAATGTTTTTCGCTCTGTCCTAGTGACACAAAACAACTGTTTTTTTCCTGTAGAGTACTGATACCAGTAAGTAACACAACCCTTTCCTAAAGGGATGAGAGTTTATGGCTCTGCTGCTTCAGCTGGTGCTGCATGGAAGCTTGCTGGGGGAAGTGTGAATGAGTGTCCTAGACACTACGCATCCCTTGCTTTTTATTTACTACTCTCAACAGTTGAGTATGGTTCCAGTTTTCTAGCTCTGACTTCCTCTTACACCTCTCAGGAGGCAACAGAACTGTTGTGATGTGGCTGGGGTGGGGGAATTAATTCTCTTGTGAAGGATTCGTGTCTCAGTCATCAAGCTTTAGAAAAGGCCATTCTTCTGAGTGCAGCTAGCAGGACTTATCCGCTCTCCATGGCCCTATGATGGACTGTCACATCTTTGAGCTGGTAAATCATCCTTGCAGGAGGAACCTTACCGTGCTGCTGCATGCCCGATGCTGTCTTGGGCTCTGCTCTGGAGATAGGATAGTTAGGCTCATAGACAAGGAGGAAATTCCCAAGCTCACACAAGAAGACAAAATGTTGGGGGTAGGGGGAATGATTGGGCAGGAAACAGGGACTAGCGCTGCTTGGAGTAAAAATTAATACGTCCTCTGTACTGGACGACGTGGCCCGGGCAAGGGAGAACAAAGTTGGCATTGTAGTAACCGGGCCTCAGCAGCAGAAAAAGAATTGAAGCTCAAAGTCAAGGGTCAGAACAACAAGGTTCAGCCCCGCAGGATTCGCAGGCATTCATCCTCCATCCTGAAAACTTCACTAGAAACCTCCACTTCTTCTTGATTTCTTGGCATCTCACACATCTCATCTCATCCCACACAGTTCAGAACTGCAGAAAGAGAGAAGTGTGGAGTGCTAAACGAGGAAAGATGAAAGTCCCTGAGGATGCAATCTAGCATTTTGACTCCTGAGAGAAGCCTTTTCCCATCCCATCAACATATCCATCAGCTTGGAGTTTTCCAGTGTCTCAGTCCTGCTTATTAGTGTGGCATTGTCCCACAGTTTCATGCATTATCTCTGAATTCCGATGAGTCGGTGGTACAACAACAGCTTGCGTTATTCCAAACTCCTAAACTCCGTCTGGCAGAACTGGTTTTATTAGTCTTTGAACACTTAAGGCGGGCACCTTTCTACAAATGTCAGGCTTCTCTTCCTCCAACCTCCAGGTAGGCTGCTCGCTCCAAATCTGAGCGCGCCATCTGAAGCACCAGCCTCCAGATCGTGCAAGGAAGAAAAGCCGGGAAGTGTGTGGGAAGAGAAGTGTGGGAAGTGTGGACTAGGGAAGGGAAAGTGCAGGAAGGTGAGGGAAGGTGCAGGAAGGGAAGGTGCGGGAAGGGAAGGTGCGGGAAGGGCAGGTGCGGGAAGGTGCGGGAAGGTGC
>WHYT01017479.1:35027-45339 GCA_009806455.1 Tetrax tetrax | reverse complement strand
AGGGAAGGGAAGGGAAGGGAAGGGAAGGGAAGGGGGAAGGGAAAGGGGCCTCCAGCTATGTCAGTGCTATCACAGTGGCTGTTTCCTACATCCTGGGGCGAGGTCACAGTGCGGGGACAAATCCACACTTCCTGCCAAAAACTGGGTTTTATCAGAGAGAACAAAGGGGTCATATTCTGAAAAGAAACTGAGCTGTGAGAAACAGCATTGTTTCACTGAGCTAAAATGGAGCGGGAACAACTGACATGCTTAAATAGCTGTTCAGAATAGTTCTGGAGATTTCTGCATCACCCCAACATTGCAAATGTAGCAGGACCATGGTCAAGCTGATATTCTTCTCAAGTGCATGGGCACAAAACAGCCTCAAAGCAAGACAGAAGCAAATCTCCTCTAGCTGCTCCCTATGTCCATGGAGATGCTTTACTGTAGCAATGTATGCGGACCATGTCTGTAAAATCTACACAAAATGTTGTATTTTCAGCCCGATGGTCAGAGATTTAGCAGACAAAACCATATGTCTGTCTCCTCTATGTACGGTTAAATGAGGACTGGCACAGCTGCTCAGATGCTGAGAAAGCACCACAAGCTATACATCTGCTTCTCCGTGCATCTGAACGCATGGATGGACATGCAGGCCACGCAGCTAAATTGTATTCCCATAAAATATCCTCTCACTTTATCAACAGGCAGATGTATCCAGCCCCTGGAAACACTGCACATGCACATACACATTTACACGCGCTCACATACGCTGTTTCTATTAGCAGCAGCAGCATTTAATAAAGAGTATGGAAATTATTAAGCCTTGCTGTAGCGTGATGAAGCAGACTGGGTATGCAGAGAATGGATTATCTCACTCTCTGCTATTATATAATCTGTTTAGACTGTGCCACTTTATGCTTATTTAAGGAATGAATGAGCACTTCACTCTGGGATGTGCCACCCAGGAGTTCTCACATCATCCCCTTAATCCCCTGTAATGAACACGCTGCTTTGCTTTTTAGCCATTCTCTCGTTATATCCAGTAAAAGTTCTGTGCTAGAACAATTACTCTCAGAGACCATGTAGAGGTGTGTGTTATCCACAGCAAATTAAGCGATGGTTAACTACAGCAGAGCAACAGGCCTCCCTTCGGAACAGACCCCGCATATAAGCAAGGGAAACTTCTGCGGGTAAGGTGAAGCAAGACAAGAACGTCTCGTGTGGGCACACTCAGCGTTTGGCTAACCTTGTGCTCCGTGGACTGGTATGGGCTGTTAGAACACAAACAACCTTTCCGTTAATGTTTTCTGGTCCTTTCTTCCTTCCTATAAATCAAAGTCTCTGAATTGAATTATCTTACTTACAAAATGAGAAGCCAGAGGAGACAGCAACACGCAAAAATAAAAAGATCTGCAGATGCACTGCTTTAAAAGAAACACTCTCCAGTAAGCCAAAACACGTACCACACCAAGTGAAAAGAATGGAACATTTTGCCAAGACGTTTGTGAAGGGGCAATTATCTTGCCTCATTTTCTTCTTTTGGGAGCAGTGGCTCAGAAGAGCAATCAGCTCCTGCAGCAACACGTGTGGCTTACTCACTAGTTCGCTGACCTGTGTTGGTACCGTCTCACCTCGTTTCGCAGGGCAGACACATGCACGCCTGGGCTCTGTCTGTGTGCACGGGACTGGTGGCAAAGCCAGGTTCCTCACCACCACGCAAACAGACTCTTCTCTAAGCCTTCTAGAGGAACAGAGCCTCCAGCACACCCTGTCCTCTTTTCTAACGTGTTGCAATAGGAGTAGAAGCACTCTTCCCTTTCTGCTAGCAGCTCGCACAACAACGGGCACGAGAATATTCAGCGCGGTGCTTTTCCCTTGCTGGTATGCAGCCAGCCGCCACGGGTGTTGTGACTGCAGTTGCGGGCAGCTCCTTCTGGGCTGAGGGCCAGCCTGGCTGCAGCTAGGCATGGACGCAGTGGAGTTGCAGGAAATCAGCCTCCACCCTCCTTGCAGTCCACAGGAATTAATAATTCAGTATCCTACTTCTGCTCCCTACCCTACGGGGGCCTATAGAGAGGAAGGCTGGCAGCTTACATCCTGGCTGCTGTGTCCCGGGGAGTAGAGAAGCAGCTCGCCTCCACGCAGCCTGGACAACGCACACATCTCCCTGGGGCTGCAGTTATTCCGTGTAGTCCATCCCCTTGGCCTCGGAGTGAGGCATACAGCTCCCGAACGCTCCAACACGCTCCATGCCAGGAATTCTGCAGCTTAAATTGCTTGTCTTGCCCATTCCAGTGCCTCAGAGAAGATAAAGCAGCAATTAGAAAGCTAGTGGCAGGTAAAAATCTCAGCCTTCCATCCTGGCCATGATGCCTGCTTCCCCCTCTCTCTCCACATCTGCAATTGCTGGTCAAAGAGGAAACAAATTCTGTTCCTGGTTCCTCTTCCTTTTCCCACAGGAAAAGTTAGCATGGCATCGTGTTAGCCTGGAGCTGAATCTGCATACTTTTTTTTTTTTTCAAGTCCTTTCCTCCAGTCCCATTTTTAAAGCAAGTTTTATATTTGACAGGAACCACACCAATTATGGGAAGAGCTAACAACCTGGGTGTGTAACATCTGAAATCAGAGTACAGACCTGATGTAGAGGAGAACTGCAAGCAAACAAGCAAGCAAGCACTCTTGGCTCCAGGGAAACATTCTGTCCTCTCCTCAAAGTTCAACCAAATTTGGATTGCAGGTCTGTCTAGGGCTCTTTTCTTTATCCCCGATAACCGGACTTACAAAGCCAGCAGCAGCCTGTTTTTCTAAGCAAAGCCAGTGCTTAGGAAGCCAGAGAAACTCATGGTTCCACTGGCCTTCTTGCTGCAAAATATGAATACTGTGGCTGAAATTTCATAGTATTATGAAAGCAAGTTTTAAAGGGACCATCGCCATTTCAGAAAAGCTTGGGATTTCAAAACTCTCATGCTTGATTTTCATTCCTCCATCTCTGCTCTTCCATCACCCCTTGACAACAGTGCGCTTTAGAATGTTTAGAGTCGAGGCTTTACGGGGTTAGCAGTTTTGGGTAGCTTTTAGGTGCAGGAATTAACATAGATTTATTCTGCAATAGCTACAGGAAATTGCTAGGTGGTGGGGAAACTGCCTCGCTCACCAGCCCCGTGTATCTGAACAGGGGCCGGGCACGTGTTGGCCCTGACAAACCGTGTGAAACAGCGTGGACACCGCCCAGAGACAGCTGCATCCAGACCCAAAGTCACTCTGGTAGCTCTGGTTACAGGTCCCATCCCTCGTGCTGCTCCTAACCCCAAATAATCCAGCGCACGCACTTTCCATCCTGCGTTCACCCGTCACCCTGTTAAGCCCTAACACCAAACGGAAAGTCTTCAGCCTCCTCATATCCACTACGGGGCTTGAACAAGGGTCTCCCATCTCACTGTACCTGTGTTAGCAACCCCAGGAATGAACCCTACACATCAGAAGATACTGTTTAAGTGGGGAGAGGGATTTGCAAGATCCCCCAGCATGGATTTAACCAACTCAGGAGCTGTAGCCGAATTTACAGCACCCCGATCTGTGCATTAGCAGAGGAGACAGAGCTTTATTCCTCACCCAGTGATTACGGGTCAAAGCTGAACTGCCCTACTGACAGTGCGGAACTTTGCAAACGCACCCAGATCTGCAGAGGCTGTGTCACTGATAACATTGATAACGTGCCACGCTCCCGTTCCAGGCTGTCTGGCACAGGGGAGGCCGGCCAGGGAAAGCTGCCAGACACCCAGTCCAGACTCCTCCAGGCAAAGGGAATTCTCCACCATGCTGTTGCGTCCCTTCTCCTTGACCAGACCGGAGAGCAGACTTGATGATGCCACTGAGACGAAAAAAAAACCCAGCCTGACTCCAGGAATCTGCACTGCCTTCCTGTCTCTGGGAGGCAAAACGAAATGAAGGTAAACAGATGGCTTCTCCCACACAGGCTGGGAGAGGTCCCTGGTGTGTGCGGCAGCAGCGCATCGCTCTCCTTTCTAGCCCTTCTCCCCTCAGAGCCCAGTGCTGGAACGCTGTATTTCCTACCTAAATTAATGATTAATCAATCAGCGCTGATGGCATCGCGTTACTGAAGGTGCTTTGTCATCACAAACATTCATTATTTCACAGGCTCTTCACCAAGATAGTGTGACCCTTCCATCCTGTCCCTCTCCCTAAGCTAAAGAAAATTAAACAGAGGGGCTGTTGAAATCAGTAAAAGGGACTTTCCTCAGTGGCACAATCACTGAGTGCCAAAGCAAGCAGCAGCCCTCAGCCCTGGGACTCCCCATTCTCCACTCCAGCTACCAGAGAGCCTGGGTTCCCTTCAGACGAAGGCGCGATACCATTGTTTCCCACCACCTCTTCAGAACTGGCTTTGTGGCACCTTTCCAGCTCCCTGAGCTCCAGCAGTGCGAGTGACAACGGACCCCGGCTTATCCCTAGAATGCAAAGCTTGCTGGCTTTGCAGTAACACACATTTCAACAGGAGCCTGCCTAGAGTCCACACGAAGGAGGCCACGCCAAATAATGTTTCATCAAACTCTCATTCTACGTGCTCACTTGGCCATGCTGCCGTCCTTCGAGGACCGGGGTTGGAATCCAGAGACACTGCATGGTGCCAAGACAACCAGCAAAGCACAATTATCAAGACGTGGCACTCTCCGAGGAGGAATGGATGACGCTCCCACTGATCACTTCAACAGCACAGATAAGCTAGCATCAGCATCTCTCAGCGCATTACCTCTGGGTCTGATTACGCTCTTCCACCACAGGGTTATTGCTCTTTTGGTTTTAGTCTTTTTAGCAAGCTTTGTCATCTAATTGCCAACCCTCTTACATTCTTTACTACAGCTGGAAAACTAGTAACTAGCAAATCCCTGATCTTGGCTTTCTCAGTGGCTTTTGGCCAACCAAATAGGACAAGGCCTACAGTTCCTTGTGGCGTTGCCTTCTGGAAAGCTTTGAGGGAAAGTAGTCCAGGGTCACACCCTTAGCATGCGATAGCTGGAGATTTACTCTTTGTAAAACTTCTTCTGTGAAATCATTCAGGTTGAACATCTTTCTCCTTACACTTATCTCATGGCAACTGTAAGGAGAGCCATGGAGAGAGAAAAATGTCAGAAGGCTGATGTCAGAAGGCTGATGATTTTCATCTCGGTGTAGCCACATACATCCTGACCAGCAGAAAGCCAGCAGAGAGGAACAGCTACTGAAAATGAAAGCAAGCAACTTCCAACTCAGAAACTGCTCTGTTACACTAGAAACATTTCAAAGTTTGCAGATGTTCTTACAGGGTATTACAGAGCAAGGTGTGTTACAGGAGTGTTATTCCGGTAACAAAGTCAATCATCAAAATATGAAATATCGAAATCTCCCTTGTTTGCGTCCTACACCACGAAACTCATGAGCTATAGCTCCCATGAGCAGCCTGAAAGATTGTATTTCTGAGTTTAATACCATCCGCTGCAAACTCACAGCTTCTGAGTCCAAGCAGTTTTATCTTGGGGAAAAAAAAAACAAACCCATCCTGATCTGGAAAGTTGGGATGGATCAGTGGGGATTTTAGTTTCAGAATCTTGGCCTTTTGGGATACCCTGCTTACGCAGTTCACAGTTCAAAGTCACTAAGGAAACTGCTTGCCAAAAATCTGGCATAAAATACCATTTACGAAGCCAAGCCAGAGATCTCAAGTCAGTTGTCACCCAGTCAGTTCTCTCATAGCAGGGGATTTTCCCTGCCTACACACTGCATAAACACCTCCAGATCTGCCCACAGGGAACTTCAGATTAAGGGACTTCTGTTTCCGTGTACTTCTGTGATACCACCTTGGTGCCACGCGGGGGTCCTGCTGTGGTCTGCGGGGAAGGCGATTCGTCTGATGCGAGAACAGCCAAATTGTAATGCAAGGGAGGCTCCTTTGGGTGAAGTTGTCACGCCCACAGTCTCGGTACGGCATATCAGGTACCAACTGCCACAACTACGCGTGTGGGAGCAGGGAACCAACCTAACAGATTAGGGATGGACCCCACCATAAACCATGCCCCAGTACAACCCCAGTAAAGGCCAGATTTGGTTCCGTGTTACTGACTGGGGGTCACTTTAAAGGGAGGCTGGAAGCCAGGAGAGGAAACAAAGCCTCACTGCATTCAGAAAGCACCACTCTGATGTATAGATATTTAGGGGCCGGATGGACAGGATGGGCTGCTGTAACTGGCAGAGCATCTCGTGGCTGGCACTGTGAGAGGAAGCAACTGTATGGTGACATCTTTGCTTTGACTTCTCCCTTGACACACTTCAGACCCTCTGACTTTAGAAGTGCAATAATAAAGAGATAAGAAACAAAATAAATAGATAAACCCAGGTATTATGCTTGATACAGATAACGTTGTGCTGCTTTTGTGATCACAGAATCTCTCTTGTGCAGCTAAACCAGCGAGTGATGGCAATCGGACTCGTTAGTCTCTGATTCAGAGAGCAGCTCTCTGTGTAGGCGCAGCGTATCTCCACGCAATTGCAATCAGTATCAGGGATCTCGCTTACATAAGAAGCCTTGTGTAACAAAAACCAATTTCAAACCAATGCATGTGCTCTTTTTGTTAAACTGATTTAGTTAAACAGATGAAGAGTCTGTCTTTGGCCATTCTGGGTGTAATTTAAATTTACTTTTAAGTATCTTAAGCTAATAAGTTTGGCTTACCTCAGAGTGCATGTCAATGGCGTGCAGCGTCAATTGACACAAATCACACAGAAGCCACTGAAGTTTTTTTCTGCAGAGGCCTTCACTAACACACACACAGCATGGATGCATTAAAACTGGTTTTGCTACCTTTAAATTTGTCTAATTCAATCTGTTATCAGGCTCAGCCAGATCAGTTTGACTAAGGGTTTCAGTGTGTGTTTGAAACACCCTAGTAAGAGTTAGAAAATACTTTCTAAATGTACTTGGTTTTTCACTTTATGTTCCTCTGGCAAATGACTTTTTTTTTTTTCTTGCATCTTTCATGGAGCCTGAATTACATGCCCTCATTTTTCTCTGCCTAACGAGAGCCGCAGCAACGTGCAGACAGTGCTGCACACTGCTAGAGCAAACATCTCTGCCCGTGTCCCTGGGTCACCGCCCGATGACAGCACGGCTCCGGGGAGTCCTGCGCGTTCCTGAACGCCTTACAGCCAGCCAAGAGGCTGCAAGGCATGGGGTGGGGGGTGTGAAGACCGGCACACCTCAGACCTGGGCACGTACGCCTCAATCGCAGGTCTCCCTTTCCTGCTAAGCAGCACAGAGGTCCCTCGGGGACCTGGGGCTGGGGTGTACGTGGAGGGATGCTGTTGGCTGTCTGTTCCCGTAGGTCACGGTAGCCGTACGGGCTCCTCGTGAGAAGGTTCCAGCACCTGAGTCACTGTGCCACGGAGAGAGCGCTGCCGGCTCACCCCACCGACTCGCAGCCCGCTCTGCAGTGGGTAACCCTGACCTCACAGCAGCTCTGATTAATAAGGTTAGTTAATAGCCACAACAACTACAACAGCAATGTTAGTTAGGGAAATAACCGCCTATTTCCCTCCCTTGTGGGAACTACCACAGAGGCATTTGGGGTTTTCTGTGACCCACAGAGTGCTACAGCCACGTCCGACCTCTGCCATTTGTCCCTCCTCCTCCCTTGTCCTCCTGATTGTTCCTAGGGTGCATTTACATCCAGAATGAGCAACCGTGTCCCTGCCCATCCCTTAGTGCCAAGCGAGTTTTCCCTGAGCGAGGAGGGAATAAAGCTCAGGGGTGAGCCTTGGGAGCTGGCAGTACGGCCAAGGACTTCCATTTTGCGAGAACGTGCCGAATTTACTCATCTAGCCCTGTCGCTTAACAGATCTGCAAGGCTAAGGGCAGGAATGGGTTCTTCTTCACGTCACTCCAGACCACTGGCTTCCATGACTCAGTGGAACAAGTCGGAAACGCGTTCCTAGATTTCCCAGACTCCTGCTAGCTAAACAGAGGGCTCTGCCACAGTATCTACTGGGGTTGTAGTCAAATGTGCTAGAACTGGTCTTTCAAGGTAATTATACTTGTTTACTGGAATTGAATATACATGTCTCTACAAGATGCCTTACAGAAATAAGGTTTATCTACCAATCTAAAGATCTATACATATTTAAGTAACTTTTTTTTTATTAAAAAAAAACAGTTTCCTTTGTAGCAATCCCTATAAATGCGGAAGCAATGATGGGTTGAGTGTATATAGAGTATTGATTTGGAATGTTTTGACATGCAACTGGATTTGATTGCTAAAGTACACTAGTTTGGTAGCCATATTATGGGATGCTTAATACAGTGTTTGTTTATGCCTGTGCAATTTTTTTGAGGGTTTTTTTTTTTTTTTCTCCTGTGTATAACAAACAGAAAGCAATTTGATTATTTGAGGGGAATAAGTCAACTGTGAAACAGAGCACAAGCCTTCGCTGGGAAGTGCAGAGGGGCTCTGTGCAGAGGGGAAAGGGAAGGTGATTCCTAGCGAAGGGACTGGTATGGGAAATCTGGGTTTTATTTTTGCATCCACAGATGCTTCCTATGACAAGGGACTTCACCTATTGCCCTCTCAGTCTCTGCTGAGAAAGTGGATTATATGCCACCTTCTCTCAGCTCATTTTTACCTGCATTTTTGTATACAGTCTAGCTTGCATGGTATTTTACATTTTTAGAGCTGTAAGATTTTAGGGACATGCTAGTAAGCATCTCTGCCATGCGCTATTGGAAGAAGCCCTGTCCTTTACAGGCTTCTAAGGATTCTCTTGTATTACAAACAAATAATTGTAATGGAAGAACTAATTAAAGAGTTGGAAGGAAGAAAAGTATACAAGGAGACTAAAATCTGTACCCTTTGAGAAAGCCTGAAGAATTCTATTTTGTTCTCTCTTTTTTTTTGCACAAGCCTTCTAATGTCAGTATTTTTTCCCTGTTTCAGATGTTCGTAGTTTACATATCCCCCTGTTATGTGTACATCAGCCCTCCTGAAATACACAGCCTTCTTCCTCTAGTCTAATCTCTTGTTCTCCCTCTAACAGGCAGACTGTGTCAGGCCATTTGGGAAATAGTTCATAATTCCATGCTTAACTAACTGGCTTTTGATAAAGGTCCAACACAGTGCTCTGAGAGCTGTTTTGTTTTTACGGATGGAGCAGACAGAGCAGAATGATGTTGCCTGCATACTAAGAAACTTGGCCTGAAGCCCACACACACCAAAGGCAAAAATAAATAAATAAACATATCAATCAATCTTGACGTCACCAGGAAAAGGGTCACTGCCATGTGGAACGAGACATCTGGACAGTGAAGTCACTGCTCTGGAAGGATGCCACTGAACCGTTCACATGCTCTGCAGCACAATAGGATAAAATGACAGTCAAAAAAAAAGAAAAAGTGGGGGACGGATAAATTCTAATTGATGCTAAGTGAGCAGAGGTTTAAAGAAGGAGCTTCTTACCTTCTGCAAACCCGTCCATGCATCTTACTTTTTCCAGATCAAAAACTCCCATGATTCCAACACCAGCCAGGCACGGAAATAAGACCAGCCTGTCACCTCACATGGCACTGTCCATTACACTTTTGGAACCAGCTTTGGAGCAGGAAAGACACAACTGAAATTAAAGCATGTGGAGGAGGACCCTTTCACGCACAGCCCCGTGTATTCCCGTAAGTACAGATAACGAAGACGCACTTGCCCAGGGGTGTGCGTTACCTGCAGCTGCACACAGCCACACACCTACATCCACAACGTGCCAACCGTTCAGAGTAGCCACAGCAACAGACCGCTGCAGCCTTTCGTATGAATCTTGCATTCCAAGAAATTATTTCTGAATGCAGTTGAAGGAAAATACAAACTACTCTATTTAATAAACAAGAGCAAGAAGGAGAAACCAGAAATGTCTGCAGGGAAGGAGAGACCCCTTGATAACTCTTTCCCCTGCACACACAGCCAACCAACTTGCTTCTGCAGGCTATTGTCTTTCTTTCCCTCTGCCTCCATCCAGGCACAGTATTGAAAGCAGCAGGGGATTGCTGGCTGTGGAAGCTCTGATCTTCCCTTTACAGCACCAGGACCTCCCTAGCCCATCCAGACACCAAGCCAGGATGCTCCCGGCACAATGGAGCATCTGTACCCAAAACGTGGGGGCTCCTCTCCAGCCCTGGGCATTACTGAAACGGCCTGATTTAAGTACAGCACAGCCAAGACGGAGTCTTTGTTGTCAGAACCCGGATTCCTTCAAGACCGCTAAAAAAAAAAAAAAAAAAAAAAAACCACCCTCCGAGAGA
>WHYT01017479.1:0-33445 GCA_009806455.1 Tetrax tetrax | reverse complement strand
CCAGGCCAAAGGAAAAAAAAAAAAACCCAAAAAACGGAGCGGGCTGAGGGGGTCCCGGAAGAACGGCTCTCCTGCTTAAAAGGGGCCCAGGCACGGAACCAGGCAGCTCGGCCCCAACCCTCCTCAGCCGGGGCCCGCTCTGGGCGGCGGAAGCGGGCGGCGCGGGGCGGGCCGTCGGCGGGAAGCGGCTGCGGGAAGGCGGGCGGAGCGCCGCGCCGCGCTGCGCCGGGGAGAGGCGGGAAGGCCGCGGGTCTGCCCCGGGGCCCCGCCGGTGTCCGCTGCGGAGCGGAGCCGGGCCCAGAGCCGCAGTTTCCGCCGCAGGCAGCAAAGATGGTTTCCGCCCCAGCCCGCTACCTAGTGTTCTTTCAGTACTTTGGCACTAAATATAGGTAGGTGCCTGTGATATGTCACCTGCCGCGGCCATGAGGGGCTTGTTGGCCCCGGGAGAGCTACAGGGAGGCGGCTGGAGAGGGTGGGAGAGCGCAGGGGTTTTGGTGAGGGGTAAATCCCTTGCTGAGGAGGCGAGAGCAGCAGGGAGCTGGGCGCTGCTTTCCGCCGTTGTGTAGAAGAGGGTGGTTTGGGCAGGCAGTGCGTGAAATGGGCGAAGACAGAGAAGGTGTGAAACTTGTGATCTCAGGCGGACGGAGGACGAGGTGCTCTGTTTCCTGCCGCGGTGGTTTTTCTGGGTGCCCAGTGGTGTGACTGGTTCTCTACTGTTCAGATACTGGTGTTGCTGGAGAGGTGGAGGTGAAGCGAGCTGTGGGCTGCGAATGCTGCGGGAGGAGAGCTGAGGCTGGGTTTCCCCAGGCCTTAAATATCCCACATGTGTAGCTCTGCTTGGTTACATGAAAAAAAAAAAAAGTGGGTGAGAACTTGTACAGCTCTAACTCGCGGTATTTTGCCTATCTTCATAAGGATTTTACAGAATAGTACCATCATCTGCCAAAACCCACAATTCTTTTTCAGTGCGTGGTCTGTGGCACTGTGGGTACTGACCTAAATTACTCCCAGTAGTTACAGGTAGGTTGGGTTTAGCCTCAGGATGTATCTCGGCACTTCAGCAGCTTCTGTGAATGGTTATGACTTCTGTAGCGCAGAAGGAAGCTCATCACAAACCATCTTCTGAGTCCTCTAATCCCTTTGTGAAATGCACAGAGTCTGCAAGAAAGGGACCTGCAACCAACTCCTGGCCCTGAAATACTTTTATCTGCAAACTCTTTTCTAGTGTAATCTATCTGCCTTATCTTCCCATCAGCCTCTATCTGAAGGGCTGGTTCAGAGAGTAACATTTGAAGGATGATTTTTATTTCCAGCCTCCTTTCTTGCAAATAACCACTGCGTGTGTTTTCCTGTCCATTCATCAAAGTGTTTGGTCCCTGCAAGTTCTCTAAAAAGATGCAGGTTGCTCAATAAGCAATCAGTTTGATGTCTGTCCCCCACTAACTTCTGGATGTGTTGGTTGACTCTGTGTTAAGTCCTTGGGTCTTGACACATATCACTTATTATTGTATTTGTTTTGCTTTGCAGTGGGGTTATGGAGACTTCGAACGATCAGTCTGTGATTGGAGTCCAGAATTATTTGGAGGTAGGTCCTTGCTAACCGTATTGTCACTAAACTGAAACTTACACGTTCACATTGTTGAGCTATATGTATTATCGAGGATAAATATTATTTTTAAATTGGATAAATATTTTTAGGTTGACACTCAATGAAAGATACTTGTGTAGTGCTAAACACTGTAATATTAAAAACAATCCAAGTGCCTTAGAAATTATGTCAGTGTACAGATGGGAGAAATAGGTCAGGGTGAAGTTGGAGACATTAAGATCCTGAAAAAAAGATGTAAACCCTTCAATGAGGCTTGAAATTGAGGCATCTGAGTCAGAACTATGATTCCGAGAGCCCCTGCTCAGGTGTTGGCCCACCTAAAGGTACTTAAGCATGTGAGCTTCGTTAGCACCTGTGAGTTTGCCTCCACTCATTTTTGGAACTGCCTCAGTTCTGAGCAGGTTTAGCTGCTCTGCTTCTGGTTTGCGTCTAAGTCTTTTATAGATTTAAAAACTAGATGTTGTGTCCTCCCAGGAGAGGGTGTCTCTGATAGACCTCTTCAGAACAAAGCACAGCAGGATATCTATTGTTCTGAAGAAAAAATATTTCGTTTCCATTCTTCTGGAGTTCTGATATGCTGGGGAAAAAAAAAAAAGGTATGATCCTGTTGTCACTGTTGTTCCTGTGCTGCTCCCAGGGAGTTCCCAGAGTGTAAGGATGGCGTTAGGACCCAAGTGCTGTTTGGGTTTGGAGTGAGTGCGCAATAGGAGTGCGAAAGACCCACTGTTACACCAGTGAGTAGAAAGTCGGTCACCTGCATGGGGGAGATGCTCAGCACACCTGGATGTTGGTGTAACCCAGTTGTAATTGAATTACAAGCTGCTCTTGAGCTGCGTTTATTTGAGCGCAGTGAATAGTGAATCTTATGTTCCTGTGCAGGGCAGGAATCGAAAGGAAGCTGTGTTATTTTTTCTCTTGTCTTAGAAGCATTGTGTAGTTTGAAATGAAGCTTTGAAGAGATTGTTGAAGAGGTTGAAACTGATTGCTTTACGTCAGATCGTGCCTGTGTATTAACAGCCAACCTCTTTGTTATTAGGTTCTCATTTTTGGTCAGACTGTCTTAACCTGAGATCACAAACTGTAGCACTTTGAAGCGCCCACTGTGCTTGTCTGTGACAGTCTGTGCTCTGCCTGCGTTGCTACAATCCTGGGGTTGTGACAAAACAGGCTTGTGGAAGAGCTGATTCAGAGCAGGCTTGCTGTCCTGCCCAGCCAGTGGCCATGGCCAAGACGTTTCCACGCTGTTTACTGAGCGAGGGTGATAGTCCTTGCGTGCTCTTGCTAAGAGGTCTGCAGAAGGGAAGTGTGATGAGTTATGGTTTGAATAAGAGTTCTCAGGGTGTATTTGTATGGCTTATTGCCTGAGACCATTGTGGAGAAAGTGTATAAATATTGTGCAGATCTGGAAAGAAGAGCCCCAAAGGACTTTCTATCTCATTTATCTAATCCTCTGAACCATCCCGTGTCTCAGCCCCAGGCGCCGGACTTTGGGTGAGCCCAGCAGTTGTTTTGCATTATGCAAGTAACTTTGTTTTAACAAGCGAGTGGGTAGGATGGGTGATTAAAAGAGAAAAGAAGGGGAAAAAAAAGAAAAAGATAAACTTATTTGGTGTTGTCTTTTCACAGTATCAGCACTTTGCAGGCCAGTGCTGGGATATGTGCTTTGCTTTCATGTGGTGGTATTGATGCTGGGCACTGCTGAGCAGGGCTGTGTCTATTAGAACCACATGGGAAGTCTTAAAGCAACTTTAATAGAAAACTTCTGGGGCCCGCAGGAATGTATCTTCCTTCCTCTGTTTCTGTGCAGCCTTGAGCTTCACGGCTTCCCAAAGCCAGGCAGGCAACTGAAGGGAAGGGCAAAATTAAATCTGTAATGAGGTCCTTATTGTATTCTAAATATGTTCCGACATTAGTTTGCAGTTGCAGGCTAGCAAATAACCCGTGAGGTGTTGACCTTGTGTTTAAGGAACTGTGTCATTAAAAGCATAGTGGACTGGTTTGTGAGGGTGTACTGCAGCCCTCTGGGTGATAAGGTAAAATTGCTGGGCTGGGCTGAGCAGAAGGCTTCTCTAGAACCCTTTATTGCTGTAAAGCGCTGGATCATCCTGGACACTGAAGCTTTTGCAGTCCTCACAGAGCCCTGGGACTGTCTGGAGAAGATGGACACTTGATTTAGTTCAGGGACAGATGCAGATACTTGAAGGAGCTTTTAATATATCTTTGACGGGCGTGAGCTTTACAGAAAATGTTTTATTTCTTGGAGACGTGTTTGTCTTGAAGCACTTGGAAGCTCAGCTTGCTAGTGATGGGTCCAAAACAAAAATCCAGACCTTGCTTCCCCAGATGAGGGAAGTTTGAGTCTCATGACGTGCCTCCCTCCAGTTCCTTGTGGGAACTTGCAAGATGCAGGACTTCATGCTCTAGTCTCAATTCTTACTAGTGGCCCTGCTGTAAAGGAAGAACTGTGTAGCACCTTTTACTAAAGTGAGCAGCTGTTGCTTGTGCTAATAGCCACTGAAGGCAAGGCCTGCTAGGATCTACAGAATTTATTTCCCTTTCTTGTTTGGTCCGAGCCATCTCCTGAGTGTGCTGTTTCCTATTCTGCTGGTGAATGCTGCCCAAAACTAATCTTCCCCACATGAAGCTCTATTTTGGCCAGCAGCCTTGTGCTGAGGCTAGATATTATTCGTTATGAAAGGAAAAGGGGGAGCCGGAGAGGAGAGAAAGGGAACGTTTGCTAACTCCTTACTATGCAAGGCAGCTTTGGTACAACGTCCTGCCTCCCTCTCTCTGCTCCCCACCCACACCCTCCAAAAAAGGAAGAAAGGAAGGAAAATGGGTCAAGAGAATTGTCATCTTGAACCTCTGTTTGGATAATAATTTCAGCAGCATAGGAGATTGCTTTGGAAACCCTTTCTTGTGGCAGAAGCCACTTTCTCAGCTTTTTCTTCCTAGCTTGCACTTCAACTTTTATCTATTCCACTGAAAGCGAGTTGGATTTTTGTTTAGTGTCAGTTGACATAGAGTCAGTGAGGCTGTGGTGACTTGCAACCAGAAGCTTGCACGTTATTATTTATTAGAACACAGCAACTTAGAAATCGAGCAGCATCCTTGGCAATGCAGCGCAATCCCTCGTGTCTGTGCAACCGACACCGTTGTGCATGATGAAACCAGGAGGCAATCCAGCTGCTGAGAAAGAGAAATAGACACATATTTTTCCAAAACATTTGAAATGCACAGTTTCTCTTGAACACACTCATTCACAATTGATTTCACAGGTTCCTTTTGTGGCTCCCAGATGCTCTGTAGAGGTGGATGGCTGAGTATCTTGAGGATTTTTTTTTATTAGACTTCAGGGAGAGAAGTGGATGAACTTCTGCTTCCCTGCCATAGGTGGTAAACATCAAAGGACCTGTTCTTCATCTTGCCTCTCTAGCATTTGCACAGACTGGGAAGAGAACTGAGCTGCGAGCAATAATAGCAATCTGGAACGTGGATCCATATCATTCTGGCACGTAACAGTGGAAACTTCAGTGGGATTCAAAATGTGGAAGTGCTTAGTGAATGAATCCTGTTAGCAGAGCAGATCTACTTTCCCCTGCGTCACTGGTATGTGGGGTCTTAGAGGTATAAACTGCCATGCTGGGATGCTTGTTGCTGCTCCAGGAATATGGGTGTCTGGAAAGCTGTGTTTCAGGAAGTAAAGGCTGAATGAAAATGGTGACATCTGGCTCAATGAAAGGCCTCCAGCAGGTGCCAAGCCAGGATTTCAGGGTTTGTAGCACCTGCTAAAGAGAAGGGTATTTTCATGCTGTGATGTAAAGAAGGGAGCAGAGACCCGTGAACTCTGAGCACACGGGAGGACAACCCAGCCCCTTTTTCCTGTGTCTTCTCAGTTGTTCTTTAGCTGGGTGCCCGTGGGTAAGGTGCTTGACTTCTGCCTCACTTTCCCCCATAGGAGTCCATAGGTGATGCCCAACAGGGCAGGGATCTGGTTTAATAGCAACAAAGCCTTTGAGTTCCTCAGATGAAAGGTCTGCTTGGTTTAGGGGCTTGTTTTTTTGTTTTGTTTTTTTTTTTTTTTTTTTTTCCTGAAAGGGCAGGAAAAACTGGTTGCTATCCAAGCAATTACTAAATGTAAATAATGCATCTTTTTTGAAATTCAGTGTGGGTGATATGAACAGATTAAAGTGTACAGGAACCAGAGGAGGAAACCATCAGCTGCCTATAGGCTCAAAGGACATCTGGATGGTAGAGATAGGAGACCTTTGCATAGGTGAAGGGGTCACTTCTGAGTTGCCTGCAAAGAAGTTCAGCAATTCTCTCTTTAAGGAGATTCATTAGGATGGGATGCAAATGAAATATTAAAATTGAAACTGGAGGCAGCAGCTGATAGTATATTATCAGGTACGTGCCTGTTAGGCTGGCAGAAGAATCGAAAGCTTTTGGCTTTCACAAACTGAGATTTGTTGTTGATGGTGGTCATATTCCTCCTTGGATGCCTAGCGCGTACATCCTTCAGTCATCTCTCCAGAGAGGTGTTCCTGGGAGAAAATGGTGCTGGAGAAGGGCAGCTATGAAAATACCAGTTGTTGAGCCTGTCACTGAGTCCTGCACCTTTGGGGATTCATTGGCAGACCTGAGTGGGGGAAACAACCAGATTTGCCTTGCAGTCTGCAATCCCCTCTTCCTCTCCAGTCAGCTCTCCAACAGGGCCCAGTTCCCGCTGGCAGAGAAGAGATCCAAACGTTGTTCCTGTTTCCCAGCTTTGTTCAGATGCAGCGTGGGATCCAAAGGAGTGCAGCATCCACACTTCTCCAAGCCCCTAACAAGAAAGAAGGATCTCTTCCATCTTCTCTCCTCTCCCTCTACCCCCGGTCTTTCTCTCCCTCTACCCCCACTCAGCTAAGTTCCCACTGGCTGGTTTTTGCCTGATGAGAAAGGAGGGGGAGAAGAGGGTGGAGGAAGGGAGGAGCCTGCAAAATCCAACCATATCTTTGCAGAAACTTTGCTCTTAAAGTGTAGCTTCTGCTTTAAGACAAATGCTGAGGCACATGCTGAGGTCTGCCTGCAGAAAACTACTTAATTTCTGTCTCCTTCTCTCTGCTTTGCTTAAGGGTGATAAATAAAGATTTTCATTGTTAATTGTAACCACATGTGAACTCTAAATAGAAGGATTAGGAAGGAGAAAAGGCTAGGGTCATTTCTGTTCTGTTTCCCAGGCCTTCTCCTGCAGTTCAGTTACGATTTTCCTTGCCTCCCTCTTCATTTTAACAGTATGTTTCTGAGAGCCCCGAATCCATCTGCTCAAACAGTCTGAGTCTGGAAGGCATTTGTGAGTCAGCAATTCAAACTTTATTGACTCTTGGTACCAAATTAAAATCTAATATAAAGACCTCTGCTGGCTTCACTACTCAGGAGTAGAGATGGGGAAGAGAAGGAAATTTCTAGTCATTCATCTGGTTTTCTGCTTTTTTTTTTTTTTGGTGGTTTTTCAGTCTTTCAGATACGCTTCGCTCGCTCCCTGTAACAAATTACATTGGATTTTCTGTCTAAGGTCTTGTCCTCACAAAGAAAAAAATGTTTTTATTTTGCAGTGCTCCAGCAACCTACTTTAAAACCTTACTCTAGGTAGGACCTACTATGGTTTTAACATTGCATTAGTAAGTTGTTGGAATACCAAGGTTTCTGACCTACCGGTGTTTGTTCCTTACCAAAACCCACCCTGGCTTTGCTAAAGTTAGGCCAGCCTAGACAGACCCTTAAATACATATCTGATTAACCATGTTAGCATCTCTTTTGTGTGCACATCTTGATTAAAAGATTAATGATATAGTGTCCTGCATTTAGCAGGATTTTATTTACTTTGCCAGCAGGAACCTGTAGTAATTCACCCAGTTGTTTTCTCTGGCCCTTTTCTAGTGGGCAGAACAGAAAGGCAGAAACAGGGTGGGGATAAAAGCCGGCTGTGTGGAGAGGAAAAGCTGGGAAAGGGAAACAACAATCCTAGCCATGGGTGGATTCTTCAGCAGGTCTTTGCCAAAATCCGTGTGCAGAACCTAGAGGATCTCAATGGCTGTCCTTCCCCTTGCATTACAAATAGTAAGTTTCAGCTTGTTGCTCTTCCTCTGCTCTCAACAATTGATAGAAGCTTGTTGCCCTCTGTAGCCCTGCTCCTGTTGTGGATGGAAAAGAATTTCTGCCTGTGGCAACAAGCCATAGTATTTTATGCTGTTCTGGACTGGAAGCAAAGGATGCAGCCTGAAGTCCTTCAGGTGTCGTGGCTGATGCCATTCAGCCATCCCTGGGTGCTGTTTCCATCCCTTTAAGGCTTGGGTACCGCAGCTCTTTAAAAGCTGCTGAAGCAATCTGCATCCAGTGCTTATCAGTAAATTGCAGCAGTGATGTCTGGGTTTAAATGGGTAATTTTCTGTCCTCTTTCCCACTTACACCAGGATATAAAGCAAAGAATGGGGAGATAAACATTTTTTACTTTGTTTTATTCATGTAAGGAAGCTCACGTGGCATTTTGGATCTTCTGTTTGAGGTGACTTCAGAATAAAAGGTGAGAAGCCACCGCTGCTAGAAGCCGTCCCCCGAGCAGGCTCCTCTCCATACCTTTATTTGCAGCCCATGCTAAACTCCCAATTACTTCTCTGTGTGAACAATCAGGAGACATGGTTAGTAAGAAGGAGGATGTTTTTTCCTAGCTAGCTCGAGTCTGCTATTCGTGAATCCATCTCATGTTTGCTTTCAGAAGGCAGCACAGAACCTAAAGCCCGTTGTTCCCATCAAGTTCCGCATCTCCAGCCGAACAGATACTGGCGTCCATGCGCTCTGCAACTCTGCTCATGTTGACATCCAGAGGGCACCGGGGAAGCCAGCTTTTAATGAGAAACAGCTCATCTACAGTCTTAATTACCACCTGAAGCCTGAGCCAATCCGGTGAGTTGGTGGCAAGTCAAAATACTTTATTTTGCTTTTGTTGGAGAAAGGGGGAAATGCAGCAATGGTCTCCCATCTTCACCCACAGGAGATATTTTCCTCAGTTATGTGTGTTGGCAAACCACTTGCACATGTGTATTTCTGCTACTGCCCAACCCCTGGCACGTTAAAGGTAGTTTATGTTCCATCATTGTTGTTTGCGGTACTAGCGTAGATTTCCTAAAACAAGAGTTGTTGTGTGGGATTGGGGTCACCATGTAAGTATTGAATCCACTGGGAGGTCTCTAGTTTCACACATGAGCCAGAACACGAGTATGTTAACTTTCAGTGCTGCTTGATTCCCTAAACTCCCTCATTTTGTTTGTTTGTTGAATTAGCACTTAGCAAAAACTTGTCTGCACCATTGCCTCTCACCTGTGTCTGTGCAAAAAGATGAAGAACAAGCAGGCAAAATTGCTGTTAGTGTTAGCATAGTCTACTCCTCCCTTCCCACTTGGCCAAACCTCTCTTTCTTTGCTAGACCAAGGCTACCACGTGGTTTAGAGAAGTTACATCAAAAGCTTCAGTTTAATATTTCTGTAGGAAGATTCGATGTTTTCCCTAAACCATGTGCTGTGGTGATGCAAGGACCAGTATTAGGTGGAGGGATGCTGCCTCCAGACCTCTGCCCTCTCTAGAGGGCATGTTGACTCCAGGGAACAAGTTCCAACCTACGCTAATAGTTGTGGGTGTGTGTGTGAGTCGGTGGTGATTTGACGTTTGCGGCTGTGACAAGGTAGAGTGTGACTGGGATCCCACCTCTGTAGCTTCTCTAGGCCTCTGCCAAAGAAGTATGTAGCACTTGTAGCCCTTGTGGCCTCAGGATTGAGTTTTGCAGTGTTTCTGGAGTTGTATGTCCATGGTGCTTTGCATTTATTTAAATACAGCAGGAATTTTTGTCTGTGGGCTCCCAGCTTCGTTGGTGACTGCAGCGGAAGCTGCAGCAGCTGTCTCAGAGCTGGCTGTATTCTGTCACCTCCAAACAAGTACCGGAGAGGTGTCAGAGGGGGAAGGGGAAGAGGCAGTAAAGTCCTTGGAGAGATTGGGAGAACCTTATTACTAGAGGCATATAGATCCTGTTAGGAGGTGTTTATTATGTTATTTTAACTGACCTTCTTCCTTGGATGCTTAGTTCCTTTGACAGCCCTCAGACAGGTTTGGGAACAGCATAAGGCTGTACCACTTTTCCCTTTTTGATCCTAACAGTCTTCTGACTGTGTTAGCTTAGCTGCTGCTGTCTCTCCGTGAGAACCTCTCGCCATGTCTTGGAGTGGGTGAGTGCAGCTGAAGGGCAGCGTGAGATGGCTGCTTGGGCTTGATAGAAAGCGCGGCCGCCGTTAGAAATGCGTGACTGTCAGTCCCCGGAAATCTGTACGGGAAATTTCTCACCTACCACACCTCACTTGCAAAAATGCGTTTTAGCAGTTTGCAGAGTTGGTTGAGTCTTTCTCTGAAAGCAAAGGTTTCGCAGTGAGTACCTGAGAGAAAAGCAAATACTGATTTCGCTGTTTTTACTACACAGCCCACGGACAGCCATCCAGTAACAAGCTGGGTCATGCAATCCAAACCTGGGATTGAATAATAGCATGCTAATGTAGGCTTGGCAGTTTTACACGTACAAATGCAGTTTCTGCATTGGCCTCTTAAAGTAGCAGCTAGATTCCTCTGCAGTGAAAGGCCAGAGCACAAAGCAAATCTCTCAAGCTAGCTAAGTTCCATGCTTAACATTTATGAGTTCCTGTCCCTTGACAGCTTTCACCTCCTTTGACATACATGTAAAAAGTCTATGCAGCTGCTGTGGGGTGGGGCTGGAGATGATTTCTTTTCAGACTGCTGTGTCAATTAGAAAAAAAAATAATTCTGAAATAGAATTTTATTTATCTGGGCTCATATTTTTGCTGAGGCTGAAAACTAGGTCAGAATCTATACACCCTGGAGGTCAAACTGTTTCTGGATGTTCTGGCAGTAACGAGGAACATGAAGTAGGTCATAGTTTTTATTTCCTTTCTTAAAAGACTAAAGCAGTTGTTTGGGAGTCCAAAGTAGCTGATTTTGCAGCCAGAGGATACCACTGCAGCGATCAGTCTGTTCTGTGTGTCACTAGCCACCAAATCTCAGTCTCTCTCCCCTGAGTTTAGGCTTGTAACTTGTGAGTTGTGGTGTCTGGCTTTAAAGGAAGGAGTTGTCCTAGAGAGCTAAAACTCTGCCTAAAGTGGCAGAGTGGCTAAAGCCTGCCACTTCTGACACTAGTGCTCACACAGATCTGTAGTTACAGCTAGCTTGGTGGGGCCTTAGCTGATCGGTCCGAGAGCAAACAGGATTGCTGCTGGAGAGAGTTTTAAGTTAGAGAGCATCTCCAAAAGGAGGCAGCACTGGGATCTCGCAAATGAGTTTTTTGTCTCGCACTAGGATCTGGCAGGTTCCTATCAGGAGGTGATATCTCCTGGCAGAATGCAGTACAGGTCTGATCAGTCAGAGAGTTTGAGTTTATCAGGATGCAGTCAGCTCTACTTCTCCTTCCCACCTTGGGCTGAAAGTTTAAAAAATGGTTCAGCTGCTTTCCATTAAGGAGCTTGGTGACAGGCATGAGTCTAAGTGTATTCAGCAACCATCCCCTCCCTCTGTAAATATTACTTTGCCAGGAGGAATTCTATCCTAATGCTGAAGAGAACATCAGCACTTTCATGTGGTTGCAAGCAGGGGATGATGGAGAGAGGGATCTTTGTGAGAGCCCTTTATTGTCGATAAAGCTTGGAAGGGAAACAGGATTCCAAGCAGGCTGACTGTATCATCAGCAATAACAGCCGTCTTTGTGGCGTGATGGGTCTCTTCTCTCAACTGATCTGTCTTTTAGATTGGCAAAGCATCTTTGAAAGGATCTTCTCCGCAAAGATCAGAGTGTATTTCACAGATGGGTAGCTTTAGGAGGACTTTGCTGCCCCTTAAGTAGGAGTGGTAATACAGTAGACTCACACCTTCTATTTATGGTTTCAGTTTGGTGAGTACACAATAAAAGCTGTCTGAGTGCAACAAGACAGAGCTGGGATTCCTCCCACCTCCTGCAAATTGGCATTTGGTTTCTGTTGTCAGTGAAGAGAAGGATGTACTTCTGGACATCTTTGTATCTAATACATTGCCATTTCTAGTTAATATTTTTGGGCTTTTTTTTTTTTATTCAACCTCCTCTGAAATTCAGGCTCTGAAAAGGCAAAGAATGCCATGAGTCTTTATTTACCAGCAGTCTTTCAAACAATGGGATCTTAACAAATGTAGCTTCTGGAATAAATGCTGGAAAGGTGTTCCTAGCTAGAAAGAGCTTATGGTAGCAGTTGCATCTGCTAGGAAAGGCGGGAGAGGATGCCTGCATTGAAGAATAAATAGGCTTTTCTGAAAGAATCACTCTGTCAGAGGGAGTAAAGAGATGGTTTTTTAATAAAAATCACATAAGCATTAAGAAGGGAAGCTCGAGATAGATGGAATGCCTGTGGAGGCATGTAGACCAGAGGAAAATAAATGTAATAATTGAATTACTGTGTTCAGAAGACGCTGGAGGTCCTGGGTTCAAACTCCATTGCAGGCCTGGAGGATGTAGTTTGCATATCTTCTGAGAGTTTACAGCAGTGGAGCAATCTCCTGGACTTGTTATTGCAAATCTTTGTGGAGGCCTGTGGCTCAGCTTTAATTTCTTCTTCTGTGGTCTGAGCTTTTGCAGTCAAGGAATATGAGCCAGAGGCACTCGAGCTGGCAAAAATCCCTGAAGCACCAAGCTTTTTAAAGTAAATAAATAGGTTTGTCTATTACTTGATCCCAAATGGTATCATATTTTTTGGCTGCCCTGGGTCTCATCTCTTCTCTCTATGCCAAACTCCAAAGACAGAAAGGCATGCACTAAGAGAAAAACTACCTTCTAAGGAGTGGTATCCTCTAAAGTAACACCTGCAGAGAGATTACGCCTGTGTAATAGAGATTCCTTGCTGTCTGCTCCCTGCAGTATGGTGAGTAGCCAGTACTCTGGGATAGGAGAGAATAAAATCCAGTCAAAACTGCTCCTGACATATTCAGATCAATGATGGCACCCCAGAGGAGGTGCAGAAGCACAAGGAAGCTCTGTTTTCTCCCATTGAGAGAGAGAGGGGCGTTTTCCTCTCTGACAGCCTTCATACCCTCCCTTCTTGATACCACGCTGTCTGTGTTTGATGATCATGGTGGCATTGGCTTAGAGAAACAAGGCAATTTCTCCTTCCTGCTTATAGAAGAAAACAGGAGTTCAGCTGCCTCAAAACCTGCCTCTGGAGTTAACCGCCCAGAGGTGGTGGAAGACAAGTAGACGTGAACATTCCCAAAAGCCATTTTCTGCACACGTGAACTGAGAGGGTTCCCAGGAGCTCTCCTGCATGCAGCGTTCTGCTGTTTTTAGATAGACTCAGTCTAGGTGATGGTGGGATGCATCTTTATTTTCATTGCTGCAGCAAAGTCCTATTTGCCTTGGAGATTGCAGGGAGAGGATGGGAGGGAAGTGACCTCCTTTCAACCATCTCCATCTGCTGCCATGAGCTGCACAGCTGCCTCTGAGAGTGAGCACACAACCACCACATCTGCTCTTGGGGGGGAGTCCTTCCCACTCATGTTCGGGACCATGGTTCTGCAAAAGCAGAAGGACACGGTGTTTGTAAGATGTGCTGTTTCTCAGCTGAAGGACTGATTGGTCTTAGCCTGTTGTGATAGTGTGAGCATCCCCAAAATCTGTTGACAGGTGACCCAAAGTCAGTCTCGCTGTGTATTTGATGACAGGGCTGATGCCTAGGCTCTTGTGCCTTCTAGTTGTCAGATGCCTGTGGCAGCCTACAAGTGCAAATCCTTGGTTGCTGGTTAGTCATTGGCTGTCCGGAGAGAATGATATTTAATTGATTTTAAGTGCAGTTTCTCTGAGCATCCATTATGTGTTTCAGTTCCCATCTATGCAGTGACCAGGCAAAAGCTTTTGAATTAATGCATTTCACTCCATCTCACTCATTCTCTTCTGTCCTAACAGCATTTTGAACGTGTATCGAGTGACCAGTAGCTTCCACGCACGCCACTCTGCGCTGTCAAGAACCTACATTTATCGGCTGTTGATCGGCTGCGCTCATTTTTCTGAAATACCCGTGTTCGAAAGGGATCTCTGTTGGGCTCCTGGGGGAGGGTAAGTGTATCCCACTAAAATTCCCTGGGGAGCTACCTCATCGACACTCCAAAAGGCTTGGATTCTACGGGAAGCAGGGAGGGAGTAATTTCCACATGTGAGACCAGATTCCCCATTCATATTGACAAGTTGAAATCAGTGAAACTGCACTGAGTTATGTTCACTGAGACTTACAGCTTTTTTTTTAATTGTGCTGTCAGTTGGACCTGCGATAAACGTGCTTAGCAGTGCTGAAATACTCAGCGACTCCAGGTAGGATCCGTCAACAGCCTTGTGTTTCCCCCCCGTGGAAGCGAGGAGCGTTTCCTCAGATGACCTTGCCAATTCATACAGCAAACCCATTTGGACAGCTGGCTGAAGGAGCAGTGCTGTGATATAATGCAGACAGGCAGAAATGCATTGCATGGCAGATCTCAAAGAGTTTTAGGTGTGACCATGCAGGCAAGAATGAAGGCTGAGAAATCTTTTTTTAAATTTTTTTTTTTTTTCCCTTCCCCATCACCCCTAGTCCTATTTCTGGTAGTGACTGCATGTAAATCTGCTCTCTCCTTCCCTGTCTGAGTGCTTGTGTGTTTGAATAGTGAGAGCCAGTGACTCTGAGCAACCCCCCAATAACAAACCAGTGTATCTGGTTCAGTATTCACTTGTGTGCTTGGAGTATCCACTGAGTCATAACAAATCAGTGCTTGTGTATGCAAGGGAAGAAAAACAAATTCAGTGCCATTTAAAAAAAAAAAAAACCAAACAAACTTAGGACATAATAAACAGTGGGTGAGGGGAAAAAAAACCAAACAAACCCCAGAAGATAATGTGTTATTGCCCTGTTAGTTTATGTTGTGCTGGGATAAACATACATTCAAGAAAACTGGAGTTTTCCACAAGGTTGTAGAGAAACAGGTTTGCAGCCAGTTGTGGTAATGTCATCACCACCATTGGAATAACAATTGCAGGCAATGGAGAGAAATGGAATCTCCACTATCCTAGCAGAGGAATGAAGATGACATTATCCTAACATTAAATTGCTGACTTTCCCTTCCACAGCCCACAGAAAAGAAAAATAAATATGAAATTGCAAAACTGGATGTTACGTGCACTGTGTGCCTTTATGAAATAGCATTTAATTTACTCCAGACACTGTGGTTAATTCTCTCAAATGGGAATACTGTACGAAGGATGGGAGGTGTCTTACTAAGAGGTGAGATATTTGGGCTGCTAATAGTGGAGAAGTTTGTAATGTGTGTACTACTGAGCACATCTAGTGTGTAAAACAAATAATACACACTAAACTTCTTGTAGGCGTTTGAATTGACAACTACGTGTCGTCAGCACTTCAGTGTGACCAGGATTCTGTCAGTGTTAGTCACTTTTCTTGAACACACTGAAAAAAACCTAATGATGTTGGAAAATCTCATCTGCATTTTTTTGCTGGTTTTCCTCAGGAACACTTTGATTTCTGCTGAGATCTGAAAAACTTTAGCCATAGACCACGCGTGCTTTTCTTAGGAGAAATTTACAAAGAATAAAAATAGGCCTCTGTTCAGCAGATATAGCAGCAGATTTGTCTAAATTTCTGAGGCTATTTTGAACAGACCTAGATAGTTCAGATGAAGAAATCTGAATGACACTTGACATTGAGTTTTACCCTTGGCCATTTTTTCTGTATCTCCACCTTGGATCTACACTGGCTTCATCTCTGGCAGTTTGCTCGCTAATTCAATTTCTGTTACTTCCTCATTTCATCTTCTGGCTGTTGCAAATCTAAGGTTTGGGAAACCATCATAGCGCTTGATGTTTTATTACCTGGCAACATCTTTCTTCCGTTTATAAGATCCAGATACTGCGAAGGATTTTGGTTCTCTTGCCCTGTGCTGTAGCCAGCAATTTGGATAGAGTTGTTTGAATTGAACTGTGATGGGAAGCACAGCAGGATAAAGGTTTGTGTAAAAGCATGTGCCTGCCAACTCCTCATCCAGCCAAGGGTTTTGAATACCTTCAGACCTCCGGTCACTTGGCATCTGGGTTTGTGGTTTGGGCCGTTGTAAGACAAACTCCATCTTGCAAAATGTGTTTCCACAGTGCTGCAATGTTAAATCTGCCTGGTTTAAGCCTCTCATCAACTAATTGGACTTTGACCTGGCATACCTGGTCCTGCCTCATGCCCCTTTCCTTTCACTCTGCATGTTTAATTTCAGCTACCTGAACGTGCCCGCCATGCGGGATGCAGCGCAGTTCCTGCTGGGAACCCACGACTTCAGCACCTTTCGCTCGCTGAACTCAGAAACAGCTTTTCAGTCTCCAGTCAGAACCATCCTCCAGGCAGACATCCAGCCCTCTTCTGGTTTCCTGTCCCACCACTATGAACACAGGTGAGAGCCTAGATGCTCAGCTGAGGAGCTGCTCTGACCACCTAGTGCTTTTTTTTTGGTTTGGTTTTTTTTGGTTGTTTTTTTTTGTTTTTCTTCTTTTTTTTTTTGTGTGTGTGTGGTTTTTTTTTTTTCTGAAAAGCTGCTTTCCAGCACTGCTTTGAGAACTGACCTCCTGTTTGCTATGCCTTCACAGTCCTGTGATGGTGTTAGCAGGGTCCTGCCTAGTGACAGCTTGGGAAGGACATGGCTTTCCCTCTCCTCCTTGGTCTCCTCAGGGAGAAAAATGAGCAGGAATGAGGGCAAGGAAGCTGGTCCAGTTGTTTGTACATTAAAAGGCAGTTATAAACTGGTGTATGGACTCTGGCACAGAGCAATTCCTGTGAGATGCTTCCAGCATCTCATTTTGGTTGCTGAAGACCAGCTCTGCCGGGGTGGGTTTTTCCCCCCCAGCCCCCACTGCTGTCCTAGCTTTGCCTAAAGCCTACAAATAGAAGGAAGAAAAACCCACCCAACACCTAGGTCACTGCTGTAGCTATGCAGATCTGCTCAGTTCGCACCAGTAACTCCTACTGTCTTCCCAGGGGATGCTGATGAAGGGAAGTCAATATTCCTCAGTCATTACATAAACAAAAGATTGTGGAGCGTCAGGTTCTTTCAGGACCAGGTCTTGCAAGTATTGAAATTAAGTGGCTGCATGTATTTTCTCTCTAGCAGAAACTGAAGTTTTTTTCCCAGAAAGATCATGGATATTTATCACCTGAACACGGCTTATGCTTTCATGCTGGCTTTTCTTCTACAGATATGTGGTTATTCTGTTTTAGCTTGAAAGCAAACCTTGCTGTTGTCTGTCTCCAAACCACATTTTCTTGCTTTCTGATTAGGAGAAAACCCTTTTTTGGTAGTTTTCCCCAGTGATCCTCCACTAGATTTGAATACCTTCTGAGCTGTCTGTAACAGTAAGTGCCGTGCTCCAAGCTTCGGCAGAGCCTCGGTGCAGTTTGCAAATAGCCAAAAACTGCTCACGAGAGAGAGAGTGAACCTAAAAACTGGATCAAAAGCGTCAAGCTAGTTGCTGATGGAATATTTTTGCTTTTGGTGACACAACCAGTGTTTTGTAGTGAGTAATTTTTATAATGTGTCAATATTAATTGATTTAATGAATGTTTTCAATGTCTTTAAACGGCATTTAACTCTTTTAGAATACTTTGATAGTATGAGTTTTCTGATCTAGAGAAAGAAGTTACAGGGTTTAGGTCTTTGTGACAGGCTAAGTGGTGTTGGGGTGTGTGTTTGTTCAGGTTTTTTTAATTAGTGTCATGGCTACTTTTAATCTGTGAAACTCTCCATTTGGGAGCAGTTGCAGTTATGGAGCTTGGTGTTTGTTTGCCCATTCTGCAAAGAAGAGCAAATCTACCTGAAGTGGATGTGTGTTTCTTTACTGCAGTAACAGAATAAACTATTTCTGTGATGAAAGGGCTGGGATAGCAATAAAAGCTGATAAATATTTTTTTAATTTTTTTTTTGTCTGATCTAAGGAGATTTATTTTCTGCTTCAGAGGGAGGAATCCATAGAATGATGAACCAATCATGCTTAATCAAAAAATGCAGCTTTTCTTTCTCATCCTTTCCTTCCTTTCTGAATTTAAACCAACCTTCTGAATTGACCACTTGTCTGTTTAAAAGGCTGACTGTTAAAATGATTCCTCTGTCAAACCCAGTTGCTCAGCAACAGTGGAAGTGGAGTTAGTGTCCCGTCCATACAAAACGCTTCTGAACGCTAAGGATGTGTTTGAAGACTCAGCCCCATCGCTTATTCCTGGGCAGTAGTTGCTCTGTCACCTGTTTTTTAGCAGAATATGTACTATTCATTGCAAGGTGCTCCCTTCTGCTGCCAAGTGGAAAAAGACAGTTGGATTTTTTTTTGCTCGTAAGCAAAATTATCTGTGAGATTGACAAGAAAAACAAAGTTTCACTCTTAAAGAGAAACATCTTGTTCTCTTTCAAAGTCTACAAGATATTTTTCCTAAGTACCTTGACTTATCTTTTGTAGCTTAATATAACTTGTCAAGACAACTGAGATGGGAGCATCCTGGCTAAAGAAGGTGTTTGCAATTTGGTGAGAGGGGGATTTGACCCTATTTGAAAAAGTTCCCTTGTGCTTTGCTGAGGAGCTGAGCTGAGTTATGACCTCAATGTGCGGTGTGTGTAGTGAT
Source organism: Tetrax tetrax (assembly GCA_009806455.1). NCBI lineage: Eukaryota > Metazoa > Chordata > Aves > Otidiformes > Otididae > Tetrax > Tetrax tetrax. The sequence continues at coordinate 15,091 of WHYT01017479.1, read as the reverse complement.
GCACATGTCTATGCCATGTGCTGGGGGCAGAGCAGCCCGTACGTAAGCGATAGGAACACTGTCTTTTCCTGACATAAAGAGAAATCTGGGGGCAGGAGCTGTCTTTGCATATGCCAACATAAGCAACAGGGAGGGCTAAAAGCAGTAATTCATCTGTAAATCCTGAGAGAAAACAGCTTGTGGCTGCTCCCTGCAGTGACTGTTTCACAGGTTCCCTTCCTGCCAGCCCTGCCCTGATGCCCTGTGTGGGCCTGTGGACCGTGTTGTCCCTGCTTCACCTTTCTTCTGTGGCTCACGAGCCCTGTCTGCTCTCCCAGGGGATGGGCAGCCCTGTCTGCTCTCCCAGGGGATGGGCAGCCCCTTCCCTGATGCTCAGGTGTTTCCAGCAAACCCAGCCTGTCCGTCTGAACCCTCCAGACAAACACACTGCAGCTGTGCTTTCCTCACAGCTGATTCACATCTCCGCAGAGCCTCCGATACCAGGGACTGGGCTCATTGCAAGGGAGGAGAGGAGAGGGTTTGCATGTAAATACCTGCTCTTCTGGCTTATTTAAGGTAAGTTTGTCTCTTTTTGCTGTAGGAATGCTATAGGATACAAGGAGCACTTATAAACTGTTAGTGAGGTTTTTTTTTGTTGTTGTTACTTTTGTCAAAGTGACTTCTAGGGTTGCTTGGCAGTGTGGAAGTTTAGGAATGCAGGTCCTGAAGTGAAAACCAGCTCATTTTTGTGCTCTGTTGGCGTATCTGATGTTTTTAATATATATCTGGTTTGCATTTATCTGTTGTTTTTTACATAGCTGTTTTTTATATGTATCTGATATGCATATCAGATCTTTTTTTTTATTTGTAGGAAAGAAATGTGTATTTGTAAAAGAAAGAATCTTCCCTGCAGGACTGTTCCTGAGAGCGGGTTTGCATTGGGTTTTAGTGTTAGAGCTGGCACTGGGATATCAGCAAAACCACAAAAATGTTTAGAAAGCGACCTGTGAAGATTTAGCAGAGGATGCAGGTGTCAGTCAAGTGTTGGAAGAGTTACCCTCCTCAGAGCTCTTGTGAGGAATATTGGTGACTGCCATAAAACTTTATGGAAAACGGTATCTATATGAACAGACAGATTTGGTGAGGGGAAAGGATGTCTTTTTGCGTAGCAGCATCCGTCCGTCCCCAAAGGCTGATCTGCCGTTTCCTGCTCTGCTCGCTCGTAGCCTGGAGTGCTGCTTTGCCTGCCCTTGCCCGCGTTCTGATGCTGTGGCTGGATTCCTCGGGCATGCCTGCGTCCTGACCTGCTTCTCCTGGCCTTTTCAGTACCACGTGGATGTTGCAGTAGGCATTGCTGAGTGTTGAAATTCATTCTGCAAAGCCTGTAAGGACCATGTGACTCTCTCAAGCGAACTCCAAATGAAATGGTGGAGTTGCTTTGCTGTGGGTATTCCTTTCTCCAAGAGGTATCAGGCTGCGTTCCTCAAATCAGCAGTACCTGAGCAGACTGCTGAGTTGCACCTTGTTTTATGTCGCCCTTCCCCTTTTATTTGAGTGGTTATATACTTAGGTGTGAGGCAGCAGGAAGATCAAGCCCCCCAAAACTAGGTACGTACAAACAGGCAGGGATTGTTCCACCCCAGGTGATGCCTGCAGTGTGGTGTTTGAAAGCTCATGATGCTGTTTCAGGTTAATTGGGGGCTGTGCAGCTGCTTATTTGTTCTACTCACATTCACCTGTGATTTCTGCTTCTCTTATGGGCAGAAGAGCCATTTGAAATGTGATTTTTAAATACTACTTTTTTTTTTTTTGTTCCTTTCTTTAGGGGACTGGAGTTCTGGGAGTTGAAGTTCAGGAGCAGATCGTTTCTCTACCGACAGGTACTGTTTGGTGCTGTATTCAGCACACAGTTTGCCTCCAAGAACCAAAGTATCGCTCTCGCTGTAACTGTTGATCAGTTTAGTAATGGTGCATCCCCTGTGGTGCCAGCTCTGTTGCAGAGCTGGTGTTACAGCAGTGTGACACACAGAGGGACCTAGCATCAGGGAGGTGAGGCTCTGTATTCTTTATTTGATCCAGTAGAACCAGAATCTCTTAAGTTTGTGTCTGAAATGAATGTCCAAAGTCACAGACTCGTGTGGGAGGATGGAAGGCTTTGTTTTCCACAATCTTTGTCCTTGCAGTCTGAGTGGTAAAAACCAACGTTCTTGCTCTGCTGAATGGCATTGGGCCCAGCAAAGACTGCCTGGAATTTCACTTTCTGGCTTTGGAGCATGAAGTAATTCTCAGTGCTGCACAAAGGAGAGATGGGAAGACCTGATTCAGCTATGCAGGCACGACTGCAGGATCTTTCCCTTTGCCATGCTCTCTAGGCTCCACTGGGTTTTCTTTGAAATAACTCCAGTGGGTTCTTTGCTGCTGTCCTCAGGGGAGAGAGCTCTCTCCACAAGTTAACGGATCACCTCATTAGGAAAGAGCTGGCTGTTCTCAGTCTTCCTATCCTGGCCGTGGTCACACTCTGGAGACAGAGAATAGGCAAGAGAGGGCTTGTTTTTTTTGAGGAGAGAGGGGGTGTTTTGTGGGAACAGCAAGCAGCTATTTTTTAATTCTGTTTTGACAAACCAAATTTGTTTTTATCCTGTGCCAAGTAATGCTCTGTAAGCTCTCTGACAGTGGGTGTCTGGATATGAGCAAGGGAAGAACAACAACATGCTTGAGAGGGCTTGATGTACAGCAGGGATTTGCTTCATCGGATGCTCTTGTGACAAGGAGAAAACGCTGCTAACCCATTTAGTGCATTAGAACTGCAGTGCTGCTTGGTGACGCTGTGCAGAGAGAGCAGTTACCCGTAGTACTCGGCCCAGTGCCCTGTCTGAACCTTGTCTGCAGCTCGCAGCGAGCTGGCAGGCTGCGGCGACGCAGGAGCAGGCTGTACGTGCTTCACATGCGCTCTTCTACCTGAGCGTCTGCTCCTGCCCTAGGTGGACCTCATCTTACCTCATACAGCTGCTATGAGAAGTATTGGCACCTGGATGTTTTTATGAGAGGAAAGAGTTAGACAGCCCCAGAAACTGAACGTGTGTATATTTTTGCAGAATAGCATGCAAAAGCGGGGAGAGACTGCGCACAGGGCTATTCCAGACGCGTACTGTTAGTCGGCATTTACACTCGCAAACTCCCAGGTGTGGAGACATCAAAGCTAAAGTCACAGTGTGCGGTGACCTCTAGTGAGGGATGGGTAAAATAACAGCTGCCACAGATCGGAGCTGCTTCGCTGTGCCATCTGCCTAAAGGCAGGGGCTTGACGCTGCACCGAGCAGTCCGAGACCAGAGCACGCAGGGAGACTGTGCTTGCCTTTGGATAAATGTGCCTTGGCTTGTTGAACCTTCTTAATGGTGATAAACGTGATCAGGTTGCTTAGTGGACTTCGATTTGTTCTTTTGTAAATGTTAATGGAACAGAAACTGAGAACACTGCGGTATTACACGTATGTTTTTGGAGAGCTTGGTGTGCCTTGAAAGGTCATGAGTAGAGTGAACACTTATTTAGGCCAAATGACTGATCGTGTCTGCGTCAGTGGGGATGTGTTCTGGCAGCAGCGTGAGAAGGTGAGTCAGACAGGACAGTGTCTACTTTTTCCCCCATGTGGGCTAGTACTGTTTTTGCCTGTAAAATTTGAAATTGGAGGGCAGTTTGTCCAGTGTGGACAGCGAAAACCACTAGGAAAAGGTGAAAGCGCGGTGGCTCGGGGTCAGCCTGTGGCAAGGGCTGAGTTTTCAGAGTGGCTCCTCTGCAAATAGGACTCTGGCCCAGCCAATCTGTGGCGTGTTCCCTTAGGCAGTGTGAGCTCTCCTGTGAAAATGGGAATGAACAAGCTCAAGCAAAGTGCTGGCAGCTGGAGGATGTTCAGCTCTTGCCTAGCTGGACACCACCAGGCTGGCTAAGTTCATTGCATTCGGCTTCTTTCCCTTCGGAGAGGCGTTTCTTATGATGGAACTGTTCATACAAGCCTGTTCACTCCAGTGGCGCTGGGGCAGGGCCTAGCTTTCCTTGAGCTTTATCTCTTGCTGAACAAAAGCCTGAAAAAGACTGCCTTTCTCTGTCTTCCTCCTTTTTTTCCTCAGGGAAACAGATGTTTCCCTGAATCATCTCCAGATGTTTCTTTCACAAGCTGTCCTGATGCCCACGGGAAGTAGGTAATCGCTTGCGTACCAGCCTCTGGATAAAGGTCTCTCTAGGAGTAACTTGCTGAGAGGACTTCTGGCACAAGTCGAGAGGCTCTTACTTATCAGTTATTCCTTGGTAGCAGCTTCATGAGGCTGCCTTGGCATAAGAAGCGTGGCTGTACCAGGAAGGTTAGTGGTCAGAACTCTACCTGCAGAGAGATGCCACGAGCTCATGGAAGGGATGGAGAGCAGCGTAGCCACTGAACGGGGATGCAATAGCTAGCTACTCATGGGGAACTAGCTTTTGGTGTGCAGGAGGCATTGGCAGATAGAAGCCTTGGCCCTCCCAAACAGCATGTCTTCTGGGGATATAGAAGGAAAGGGTGTTTTTTAGCCATGAAGTATGAGGGGTGTTTGTGCGGGAGGTGAGTACTGTGGTGTGAAATTTGTGCTAACCTACTAGGTCTGGAATTGCTGAGTGTGGAGGGAGGGAAGGGGAGCTGTGATGTGCAGAGGTGTTTAAAATGCCAGTTTGCTACACTGGGGTGATGTTCTCTGGCCGACTGTCCTACTTGGGTTTGTTTTTCTCTCACTTTTTTGACTTTCTGAGAGAGAAACAAGCCCCTATGTCGTCCACCACCTGCAAACAGGGTTGCTGATGTATTAGGAACCCGTGAGCTCAGCTCTCCCAGCAGGCATGTGAGCTTCCTGCCACAGACGGGTGTGTGGGTGCTGCTATTGTTTCTGAAACAGAAACCATCCTCTGCTCAGCTTGCTTTCTACCCGTGATGAGAACAAGCCTTGCTCCAAGGCAGTACTGTGTAGCTGGAGATTATTGTGTCGCAGGTCCTCACATCATTCTTATTAATGTCTTTAGTTGTAGGGAGGGAAGACTTAAAGGAAGCAGGGTGATTCTGCTAGTTGTTTTCCCTTCCCTACCACTGGCTTTGGTTGCCAGCAGACGCTGTGCCTCTGCACGTTGCAGGCAAGCTTAGCTGCTGCCATGTTGTCGTGTCACCCCATCAGCGCAGAACCCAGGCAGCCCGTGCATTCCCTGCTGAAAGGGGAAAAAACACCTTTGCACTGCAGACTGTGGGGTGACTGTGACTGCCAGGGCGTGCTCAGGGACTAAGGCAGCGTGATACTTCCAACGAAATAAAGCAGGAGCAAAGTGCGTGGCTCTGGGAACAACTGGTAGTACTAGGAACAGCAGAGGAACGCCAGAAATTAGGCTTTTTGGGAAATACGAGTTTAATAATAATGATGTACCTATCTTCAGGAGCAGGTTCATATTAAGAAATCATGGTGAGATCATTCTTTCCTGAGTGACAGGCACTGAACTCTGATTAGGTTTCTCACTTGGCTTGCCATGGCGTGAGTGCAGGGCTCCAGGCAGAATTTCCTAATCCCTTAAAGTTTTATAAGGGCAACTCTTAATCTGTGTTCTTTTTTTTTTTTTTTTTTTTTTCTTCCTCCTCCCTAGGTCCGAAGAATGGTCGGGGCTCTAGTTGCAGTTGGCCAGGGAAGGTTAGCACCTCGTCACATAAAGGAGTTGCTGGAGATGAAAGACGCACGGGCTTTTCCACCAAATGCCATGGCTCCGCCATCTGGACTCTTCCTAAAATCGGTGGAATATAACGAAGCAGGTAGGTGATTGCAGGGAATGGCATTCTTTTTGTAGGAGTTAAATCTAATACTGGAGGGAGCAGTAACGCCCGTGGTTTGCCTTTGTTTGCTGTCTGACCTGTGGTTCACAGCGCTGTTCGTTGACACCCACGTCAGAGTGAGTGCCCCGCACTGTAGAGGTGTTTACAGCACTTGCTGTGGAAAAACTGTGGTGTGGTATTTTTTTGCTGGTAGATTTCCTCCTCTTACTTGCAGGGTATAAAAGAAAAGTTGTGTTGACAATGACTTTCAGATCTCATATAAATTATACTTTAAATTCTCAAAAACTCTTGTTCTGTCCCTGACCGTATGAAGACCAAATCTCCTGTGGTATCTAGGTGCCTGCGGATACATTTCTGTTCGCTCGTGTCTCCCTTGGTATTTATGAAAGGATTGTACAGACTGGGGGACAGAGAGCAGATCATGCTTTTGCTTATATGATGGTTCTCTTAACATCTAAACTATTTAGGTGTTTTAGTTTAAAAAATGGTGAGGAGCACAAATTTACAGAAGAGAGCAAATGGATGTCATGGAAGTTTGACATCCCTGCTAGGGACAGCAGATATTTAAAACTTCAAGAATTAATCTGTCTCTGATTAATCCAGTGCCCATGAAATGTGGATACAAAGGACTTCCCACCACACTGCAGACCTTGCAGGCTGCCTTGGCTCAGCCGGACCGCAGACCTCCTGCGGGTGGGCTTGAGGCTCTCCTGCAGCAGCGGTGCACACACTGGGGCTTAAGGAAGAGAAGGGAAAGGGAAGCAACAAAGAGCAGTGGCCTTGGAAAGGCAGCTGCTGCTGGCTGGTTTTGGCCCCCTCCAATGGTCCTTTCCCAGTGCCGGCTGTGGAGCTGTCTGTGCCAGCGGGGAGGCAGCCCAGGCAGGAAATGAAGACCACAGATTTTAAGTGCTTTCAGGTGGTTTGGGTGCCATCTTTTTCCTTAAATCAGTGTTTTCTTTTTGCCCCTCTCAGATTTGGACACTACGATTGCCCCAGGAGAATAGCAGCTCTGTGAGACACAGCCGTGTCTGGGAGGACTGTGCGGATATGTGATGGAGGTTTGCCGAGCGCTCTTTACACAATACGTGGTCTTGTCTCAATAAAAATCATTGACTGTGGCTGTAAGGCATCTTCCTATCGTTTGTTCTTGCCCTCTGAGACTGCCAAGGGAAAGGAAGAACAACTCTATGCTGGTTTCAGATATTTTCTGAAGTTCTGGTGTCTGTCCCTCAAACGGGAGGAGGAAGGAGTAGGGCTTGGGGCTTTTTTGGTGGTGTTTTGTTGTGTGGTTTTGTGTGGGTTTTCTTCCTTTCTGTGGTGTATGTGGGAGAGGTGCAGGCTTGGAATGGAGGAGAATGCAGCATTTCCTCTCTGCCCCTCTCCTCTGTAGCCCTGCCTTTGTGCAGCACAGTGCCAGGGACAGCTGTGGCTGTTTGGTGCAGTGACTTACAGAACAGCCTTTGAAACTACACGCCGTTTCCTCTCCTCCTCAACAGCCGCGCTCTTGCTGAACTGCAGTGGCTTTTACACAGTCCCGTTCCCTGGTACAAAGTCACATCTGTTGTGCTCAGGATGTGGCGCGTTACAGACCAAAGTTCCTTTGAGGTCACTTAAAACGCGTTTCAGTGGTCGCAGCCTGGGCTGGTAGCACAGGGACAACTGTATGAGTTTGCCTTTTGGTGAAATCCTTCCAGCGGTGGAGGCCCTGCGGCCCCATGGTGGCTGGGCTCTGGTTTGCCTGTTGCTGCCTTCTCTTCCGTAGTTGTTGGTTCAGCAATGCTGGAGTGTGCTGGAGTCTGTCAGTGGTCTAAGCGCGTGTGAATCGTAGTGCAGGGCAGGGAGCAGAGAACTTTTTTTTTTTTTTTTTTTTTTTTTTCCCCTTGTTCTTGTTGTTTTGTTGGGGTTTTTTTTTGTTGGTTTTTTTTTGTTTTTCTTTAATCTCCGATTTTACCTGCTTGCCCAAGCAATAAAATACACATGGGATAATTTGTGAGGTTTTTTCCCTCATGAATGACACCAGAATCTCTGTCTGTTTTGGTTATAAGTGACTGTTAGGTTACAGGAAGTGGAAGCAGTGTGCAGCTGAGATGCCTGGCACCACCAGAATTGATCTCTCCTTTGTCCATTGGAGGAGGAGGAGAATTACAGAGAAAGCCAGTTTGTCAGAGCAGACAGCCTGCTTCGTCTGGTAAGAGCGCGTTCTTTGCTATGTGGCAATTCAGAGCGATAGAGGCTGTTGCATTCAGGTAAATAAAGGGAGAACCTTTACCTCTGGAGAGACTGGGGTTTCACTCTATGTTTGCACGGTGAAGAGCCACAGGGTAGGCAGAGGAGGAGGCAGCAGGTCTCTTTGACCTCTTTTAAGGCCACCCTTGGCAGTGGGGATCGAGTTAGTGAGTGGTCCTGATACAGAACAGGAGCCAGCCCATTTCTAGGTGCTTTTCCCCACTCTGTTCCAGGCAGCAGTTTTGCCAGGCACCTACTTGTGAGAGCATGGGAGGGAAAGGGAGGATGCTTCTGGTTAGTCTCTCTCTTCCCATGCAGCATGCTGACTGCTAGCTGGTTTATTTCCTCAGGGCCTAATTCCCAAAGAAGATGAGAACTTTGGAGGAGTCCTGGGTCTCTACCATGGAAAAGGAGAGCTGAAGCTGCTGTGTTGCTAGTGCGGTACCTGTTTGTGCTTTCCTGGTACAGCTTTGCTGGGTAAGTACCCAGAGGCAGGGGTGCTGTAAGATGCTGCCGTGATTTTTCAACAGAAGCAGTGGGGCTTGTCCAAACCCCTGTGGTTTTAGACAGCAGTTTGCCTGAAAGGGAATGGCAGCAAAGGCTTGCTCTTCCCTGCTTTGAGGGGAAGTGAGAGTGCCGCTACAGGCCCATTTCAGCGTCTCGGACTGAAGCCCTGGTTTCAGGACAGGTTGGAGGTGATGGAGGGTGGCGTTGGGTGGGAACGTTGTGGCTCCCTCATGCAGTGGGTACATGGAAAGGACTGATGTCTGCAGGGGTGCTGGCTGTGTGCTGGGCTTCCCCCCCTTCCAGTTCTGTGGGGGGACGCCTTACTGGTGGGCAAGTGCTCTGTCTTGGCTGTGAGTGACAGCTTCTCATCTCTGCTTCCTGTGGTTTCTCTCTGCAGAGCAACGTGGGAGAGCTCTGCAGTCTGTCTTGCAGAGTTTGCTCTGGTGTTAAAACTCTGCGCAGGAGAGCTTAGCAGTGACCTCGGAGCTGTGAGGACTCTTTGCAGAGGCCAGGGTGCTCATCTGCAGCTTTTGCGTGAGAGACGATGATCTGAGCTCTGGTAAGTTAATTTTCTAACTAAATTCATTATGAGTCTTTACGGGGCAGAAAACTGAACCAAATACTGACAGTGTCTGGGGGTTAATCAAGCCAACTGCTGCTGCAGGCTCAGGTATCACTGTTTTTTTTTTTTTTTTTCTTTTAATAGTCACAGTGCAAAAATACCTGCTATTGATGTTTCTGCAAACGTTTCAATAAAAACCTATTGCTGGTTATCAAATCCAGTTTCTGAGCAGCCCAGGTTCAGCTATCCCAGCAGTGGTCTAGAATCAGGCTAACTGGCTAACTCTGCAGTTACCACAAACAGTTGCGGGGTTTTGCTTTTTTTTTTTTTTTTTTTAATCCCAGAGCAACTGTTAAAAAATAACCCTAAAGCCATTTAATTCAAGAGCATGCTCTCTTAGCATCATAAATGTACCATGAGTAGAAAATTTCTGTACAAACTCCTTGCCTGAATAATTTTTTTGGTCTCCATCATTAATACTTGTCGCCAAGGGGTACTGAGCATTCTTTTCTTTTTTATGTTGCGTCACTAGTTTTTTCAGTTGCTTCAATCTGGACATCCAGCGCATGGGGAAATCCGTCTTTCTGATCGTTTGATAGTGATGCTTTAAAACTAAAACCAGAAGAACCTCAGGCTTGACCAGAGGTTAAAGACCCAAGCTTGGTTTTGTATGAAAACATTTCTAATAATCTAATCAAAATCCGGTGGAAATCTTGATGTATGTTTTTGTGTTCTTTGTAAATCAGATAACTTTGTACAGAAACAGAAGTTCAGTGGTGCTTTTTGGTTATCTGGAAAAAATAACAGCCCTCCTCCCCTGAAAAAAAAACCTCAAACAAAAAACCAACGAAACAGTTCTGGGGAAGCGAAGCTCGGAATTTGTTCAGACTCCGTAGTTGTTAAATGGTAGATAAGTAAATGGTACATTGTTATAAGAGGTGGAAGTGGCAATATACTTGGAAAATACAGATTTAGCTGTAGACTCTGTCGCTTCCGTTGCCTCTCACAGGGAATGAAGATATTTTTAAACAGATTGGTGTACGTGGTGGGCTCCTGCAGTGTGTGTGTAACTGTTTGGAACTGGGCAGAAGACTGACTTGTAAAAGACCTGTGAAATACTTCATATTGGTGATTTATTATTTTCCTCCCTGCCTCTCTCTCCCACTGTTCCTTTCTCCTACTGTAGTTAAGCTTAAATGTGCTTATGTTACACGAGGAGCACGTCTCGGGGTGGTGAGCGCTAGTGCGTATGGGCATCCCTGTGCCAGGCTTCACTGTTCCTGCCCAGCCTTGCCCACTGGGAATGTAAGCCATCGTGTGGGATCCTGTTTCAGATGGGGAGGGATTTAGGGGATTAAGGGAGACTAAGAAACACTGTTAGCATACTGTGGTGGCACAAGGAGCTTCTGTGCCTCCATAAGGCCTCGTAACGGCACTGCCAGGGACCTGAGCGGAATCAGTTTTAGGCCATCCTCTAGCAGGACTCCTCTGCATCTCACAGCAGCCGGTCAGCATTAAGCATACGGAAACTCTTCTCTTTCCCCAGCTGCAACGCTATGTTTTGAACCTAGGAAAGGTAGGTGTTTGGTGGCTCTTGCTCTGGCAAAACTCTGAGATAAAGGTTGTTTCCGGTCCTGTGCTGCTTAAGTGATGGCTCAGCCATGTTTTGTATGAATTTTCCTCTGCGTGTACAAACCCTTTGCTGTGAGGTGAAAGGCCCTTGTAAGCAGGTAGGTATGCTTGCCTGCTTAAAGTGAAACCATTTTTTTCTCTCTCATCTTCCAGTTATCATCTTGAGTGCTTTTGGCTTTATTAGATAAACAACTATTGGGAGGAAGCGTGACTTCAGTATTTCCTTTGGAAAGTACCCAACAACTTTTGTATTTTTGCTCTTTCAGTGGCTCAGCTTTAGGAGTGTAGTTACTTGTAGGTGTGTGTAATTTCTCCACTGCCTTTAAGGGCTGCTGTTCAGGTGTTTGTTGGCTTAGTTACTCAGATTTCTTTTATATTTGATGGAGAGAAACTGCACTGCTGGAGTGCAGTTAATTGCTTACGTGATGTGAGTGAGCTGGACGTGAGGAGTCTGGCGAGCACAGTGCCTCTTTCCTGTGTTTCAGACACACGCCAGGCCTTTGGGTTCCCTTTGTAACCGAGATGAGCGGTGGCTTCCATCTGCAGGGTGCCTGCAGAGCTGGTCTAGAACACTGTAAACACACCCAGCAGCTTACACAGAGCTGTCCTGCTTGTATAGGAAGATCAGCTAAGGTATAAAAGTGTGGATGGGAAGGATGAGAAAAGAAAAAAAAAAAAAACAAAACAAAACCAAAAAACAACCCCCCGTTTCTCTCAGCTTGTCTGCATGCATGTTACCAGGTCTTAGGATGACCTAGGGCTGCATCCTGCACTGCCTGCTCCTCTGCAAACGAATCTTTGTTCCGAGAGACCTGGCACATCTGCTCTGACGTGCTGAACCCTTCCAGTTGCTGTTGTGGTACGGTTTGTACGACTGACGATGCGCCCTGAACTGCTCTTCCTCGTGGTTTGGTCAACAGCTTGACAGGGATGCCAGTGAGCTGTATCAGTGCTGGGCTTTAAATCCTGCTGCTTAATTTTCACAGGAGGGTTCCACACGTGCAAGGTTAGAACAGTTTGGTCGTACAGAGCGCTGGGTTAACTGTCACACTGAAGTAACTGCAAAAGCAGTCCTGCTTGTTGTATTGCGACTGTTGCTTTTCTTTTTTCCTGATAAGCTTGCACAATCCATCACTGCAATTTTTTTCAGGACGGGATAGTAACATCGTACATCTCAGCAATGACACAAGGATTTTGGTAGGGCTTCGGAATGGGAAACTAATTACAGGACCTCCAAAGGTGCATCACTGTTGAAGTTCTCCTGTGTTGCTTCAGTTGCTGGCCCGTCCTTAGCCAAAGCTGGAGCCTTCTGCATGTCGTCTTCTGGGGGATGGGGGAAATTGCTACCTCTTATTCCAGTATTGTTGCCTTGTGATTATTTAATGCCAGTAAATATCTACTGTGTAAACTTGAAATGCTTGTGTTTTAAATGACTTATTCTCCCTTACAGGAGCACTGCTGTCCATCTAAACACACCGAGCACAGACCTCTGAACTGTAGACTTCTCCAGGCAGCATTGCTCAGTTGTGTGGCTTTAGCTCTTACGTGCTTGAGAGGAAATAAAACTCAAGAACCTCCGGAGGTAAGGAATGGCTTAAGACTTTTATCTTTTGCTGGTTATACCTGCACTCCAGCAGAAATCATGGCAGATATTTCCTGGACTGAAGGAGTCTCCAATGAGACAGTTGCTGGTGCCGGTTCAGAATTCAGTTTGGAAGCAGACTTCCAGTATTCCTTGTTTACTGTCATCTACAGCCTTGTCTTTGTGCTGGGACTGATAGAAAATGTCTTGGCTCTGTACTTCCTCTCCTGCAAAGTGAAGCACACTTCTCATTCCTATGTTTACATGATTAACCTGGCTCTGGCAGACACCCTGTTTGTTTGTGTGTTGCCTTTTAAAATTCATTACCACCTGAATCGAAACAACTGGATCTTTGGTGACGTGGCCTGTAGGATAACTGGGACTTTGTACTACATCAACATCTGTCTAAGCATTGCCTTCTTCACCTGCATTTGTGTTGATCGCTACATTGCAGTGTTGCACCCCTTCACCTACATCCAGATGAAGGCCATCCATTACGTGCTGGTGGTCGCAGTCCTTTGGGTGGTTGCTCTGAGCATCATGGTTCCGCTTGTCCTCGGCGGTCCCCTCCACAACAGCGGTGAGAGGAACACAACAATGTGTTTCGAGAACTTCACTACGAGTACCTGGACTTACCGCATGGTACCTTACAACATCCTGGCTTTACTCTTTGGTTTTGTGATCCCATTTTCCATCATTCTGATCAGCTACCCTCTGATTGCGAAGAGGATCTCCCACATCAAACGCAGCATTCGCAAGAGGAAGGCCCTCAGCACTATCTACATCATCTTGGTCATTTGTACTTTGTGCTTTCTCCCGTATCACCTCACTCATTTTTTCCACTTTTTAATGAGAATCCAGGTCATCCAGAACGAGTCGTTTACCACCCTGATCTACAAGATGCGGAGGGTCACCTTAGCCCTTGTGAGTTTAAACTGCTGCCTTAACCCATTTTTGTACTACTTCACCTCTTCCACCAAGCAATGGCACTTCAACTTCAGGCTCAGATTCAGGTCTAAAGCGGTGTACACGATCTGTGACCAGAAATTCGGGGAGTCCTCCTATGTTTATAAACTACAACGGAGACGCGGAAATAAAAAATACAGAGATGGAATCAACTGATCTACTGGAAGTAAGTACAGCATTCATCTTTCCGTCTTTGAAAACAGACTTGTGAACCTGTTCTCTTGTTGTTGTTGTTACGTGAAGGGCAGAGTGGAGGGCAGTGCCCAGCAGCTTAGATGTTTTTATTGGCCAGCTAGGACAGCGCTTGGGGGAGCTCCTCCCTTCCTGTGAATCCAGGGATTGGCTTCCCAAGGAGCATTTCATACAGGGTTTCTAGCATCGCATGCTCTGGATTCAGGCTGGACGTCTGCTGATGCACCTTCAGAAGGTAACAGATCCCAGTATTGATCAGTTAATCCTGCACAGGACCAGTGCTAAACAAGCGCCGCACTGAGGGAAGTTACTGGAGGAGCTGGCACAGCTGCTGACCTCTGCAGTGCTGGGCCGATGTCTCAGCTCTCTGCTCAGTCACTGCGTGCAGACACAAAACGTACCTGACCTGTTTCACCCCTCCTCTTTCATTACCAGCACCACACCGCTGCTGAGAACGGCCGCCTTTTCCACCCTGCGAAACGTGAGACTTCGGAGAGAATGTATCATTTGTGGGTTATCGGCATCACCAGAAAACCACAAGCCTGGCCATGGTTGACTTCAGAGGATGTGATTTTTGTTGTTAATAGATCTACAGCCTGCCTGTTGTGTTCCTTCCCACGCCACCCTGAGACGTGCTGGAGGGAGGGAGCAGAGAGGTGCGGGGAGATGAACAATCGCATGTCTCTGTGGTGCAGTAACTTCTCTTCACACAACAGCGGACGCTGCAGCTTCTGCCCATTTTCTGATGGCTGCCGATGCCACGGTCTGCTCTCCGGTTAAGGACAGGCGGTAAGAGGTTTGGAACATGAGCACCAGGGATGGTGGGGGCTTGGTTTGTGGAAAAAACACCCATGCATTATGATGGTAAGCAAAGGTCTTCGATGTGAGAGGCTGTATTGCTCAGTTAAAGCAAATCAATAAACCACTTAGCAATCTAAGCTATGTGCAGCCAGCAAACCAAGAGCAAATCTTAAATTGTTAACAATAAATGGAGCTAAAGCTTTGTATCGGGTGACAATTAAATTAGTGTTAGTTACTGTTCCATGCACCTTGAGCTGTGCTGAACAGACAGCTGTCCCTGGTGATGGTCAGCCACTCGCCTCTCACTTCCTCTGTTTTGCTCTGAACTTGCAGGAATTTTTTAAAAATCAGTGAGAAAACCTGGTCAAGCTTCTCTAAAATATTGAAAATAACAATTGCTGTGTTCCTTGGCTTGGCTTGGTAAGGCAATCACAAACCCTTGCATTTCTGAAATGACATGAGGAGAGCCTGTGAGGGAGCATTAGGACAGATTACTATTTACCTTTCATGAGACAGGACGGTGCGCCCTCTCCTCCCCTCATCATCTCTCCTTTCCCCTTCCTTCCTTCCTTCCTCCTTCTCCCTTTCCTTGTGCGCGCCCTCTCCTCCCCTCATCATCTCTCCTTTCCCCTTCCTTCCTTCCTTCCTCCTTCTCCCTTTCCTTGTGCGCGCCCTCTCCTCCCCTCATCATCTCTCCTTTCCCCTTCCTTCCTTCCTTCCTCCTTCTCCCTTTCCTTGTGCGCGCCCTCTCCTCCCCTCATCATCTCTCCTTTCCCCTTCCTTCCTTCCTTCCTCCTTCTCCCTTCTTTG
>WHYT01017478.1:850238-864159 GCA_009806455.1 Tetrax tetrax | reverse complement strand
CTCAGCTGCTCCGAGATGATGACGGAGGCCATATAGTCCCTCCGCCGCTGCCCCATCCCGGAGTGGCAGCTTTATGCCGGTGGTTCCTGCTGTTAATCTGTAGCAGAACGGCAGGAGAGAAGCCCAGAAAGATCGGCTACAGGCGGGCGGGGGCTGGCGGGAGGCGGGTGACTTTGGCGGAAGGACACATAGCAGCCGGATCTTGTTTTGCTTCAGGCGGTACCTATATAAGGACAACGCGCGGGCGGTGCCATTTTATTGTGTAGCTATTGCTAAGAGAGGAAGCGAGGGTTGTTTGTTTACGCCCAGCAGCTTCCCGCGCGGCACGGAGCGGAGCAGCCCTCCACCACTACCCCCTCCTCCCCTGGCCGCCATGGCTCTTTAAGGGCGGCAGGGCCAGCGGCGGCATCGGCCAGTGCAGCAGGGGCAGCAGCAGCGGCGGCGGCCTCGGCACATCCCCGGCATCTGCAACCATGGCGTGAGTATTGGGTGTGAGAGACGGGTGTTCCCTCTCCCGTGTGTTGCTAGTCACCCTTTTCTCTCCCTTTTAAAGTGGGCTTCGGGAGCAGGTTTATCGCCTGTGTGGTAATGGATGGTATCTCCTGGGGGAAAAAGTGCTTGGGTAACAAGGAGGGGAGAGGGCTCAACCTCCTTGGGGGCGGCGGGTGTCAGAAATGGCAGGAAATGCCGTTTCAGAAGAGATACCGTGTAATTCTTGTGTCTTCTCTTACTCTAGGAAACTCTATTCCTGAAAGTTGGGTTTTTTTTCCCCACTACATTTCTAGGGAGGGCTTCTTTACTCCGCGCGAGAGAATGCTTCTGTAGTTGGGGAGGAGTGGGGCATTGAAGGCATCGGGGTTCCGAGAGTTTAAGTGCCATTTTGTGTATCGTCCCGAGTAGATCCCTGGGCGCTGTTCATAAGCTGGCCCCGGTACTGTAATCCTTTAATACTGTGGCGTTAAGCCTGCCCAGATGATCTGGAGAGGTTTCATAACCCTTTGGAAACTCCAGTAAAAGGCGGTGTGTGTGGCACACGATTCGGTTTCTGGCACAAACGCCCTGTTCTGTAAGTAGGTTTATTCGAAGAGAGGTCTGTCGTCCTTTTCCACCTCGTCTGCAGGGCTGCGTTTTCCCTGCTTAGCACGGCTCAGCCCCGTAAAGCCTGGCCGGCAGCCGGATGTCTGGTGGAAACGTGGCACGATAACAAAATGGCGGCCGCTGCCGGGGCGGGGTGAGGGACGCGGCAGGATCGCGAAATGGCTGCGGCTGCCGGCGTGGGCGTGAGTCACGGCGGCGGGCGGGCGGGTGGGTGGGGCCGGCGGCAGCCCTGCCCGTATTTGGGCATGAGGAAGCCCGGCGGCTCTCGGGGGGATACTCGCACCTGGAGCCTGCGGCTGGCTCTGGCGAGCCTTTAGCGAGAAATTCGAAGTGTAAAGATGTTAACGTTTCAGGCAAACAGCGGTCTCGAAAAACGGAGAAGTCTTACAAATATACTGAGTACTACCTTACTCCTTGAAGCGGTACTGCTCTTAAAAAGCTATACTGGTCAAACAAGTACTGATGAATTAAAGTTTTATTTGCAGGTTTCTCAAGGCATCGCACAGCAGCATTGCTGTAGTCGACACAGAGACCCTCTACTTGTCTACATCCTTCGACTTCAAAGCATTAAAAACTGACGAAGATGAGCCTCTTGAACAACGAGATGCTGTTGGGGGATTCATTATCCCCCTTCAGCCAGCCGTGTTCGGTGGCTGAGGAAAGTCTGGGACTCCTAGATGACTACCTGGAGGTGGCCGAGCCCCTCAGTTCGCATGGGTTCTCCAGCGACAAGGCTAAGGCAGTCTCCTCCAATTGGCTTGCTGTGGACAGTTTAGGCAACACCATAGATAGCAGCCAGGGTAAGATATTATTTATTTACATAAAGTGCAGCAATTACAAGGGCACATAGTATATTTAGTAACATCCTGATTAAAAAATAAAATTGGTAGGTTTTCTTAAGTGTGAAGGTAACCTCAGATGCATATCTCTGCTTGGAAGGTGTGCGTACCACACTGCTTACGCAGTACAGGATTGCTGGTTACTAGACTCGTGTACTAGAAAGTGATGCTTCTGTTGCCCTTTTAATAACATACCAGCTGTTAGAGTACTACTCCTTGGCAGAGGTCACCAGAAACAAATGTGGCAGTTTGTTGCAAATGACCCTGAATTCTTCTAGTGTTGGAGTAAGAGGGATGGAATGTTGGAATAGCTGACAGTTTACATTGTACCCTGCAGTCTTCTGTACCTAAATGGCAGGGTTGAGTTTGTTTGTTTTTTTTTTTTTTTTTTTTCCCCCCCAATAGTTGAATTTTTTCATACCAGTATGAGGGAGGAGGAGGAGCATGTTAAAAGCTGAGCTTCTAAATTATTTCCAGAATCTTGAATTGCATTGTTAGCTGGTTTACTGAAATGGTAATTTTTCTTGTGCAGAGGATGCCTTCTCTGGCATGGAGTGGATGGTGGAGAAGATGGATCTGAAGGAATTTGATTTTGATGCCCTGTTAGGTATGGAACATCTGGAAGCCACCGTCTCACCAGACGAGCTGATGGCCACGTTGGAAGACACGTGTGATCTCCTGTTTAACGCTACCGTCCAGGAATTTCACAACAAAGAACCTCCACTGATAACTGACCTAGTCACCCATCTCCCTGAATCTCCAATTGGAGCAGATCCAATGGCCCCATTGGCTTCCCTTTGGTCTTTTCCCCTCTCCCCAGGGTCTCTGACTGCCACTCCAGACCATTCATTTAGTTTAGAACTAGGTAGTGAAGTGGATGTTCTGGAAGGAGAAAGAAAACAGGAGGGCCCCACCTATGTGGTAGTGATGACCAAGTCCGAGAAAGAGGAGGAGAACCATTCCGATGATAGTGGAATATGCATGAGCCCAGACTCCTACCTGGGAACACCCCAACATAGTCCTACCAATTCACTTGGATCCCCCAATGACAACCAGTTCCCTACAGATGCCACCTGTGGCTCTGTGCGGTCAAAACCGTATGATCCACCTGCAGAGAAGGTAGTGTCAGCAAAGATGAAAGGAGAGAAGAAAATAGATAAGAAGCTGAAAAAGATGGAGCAGAATAAGACTGCTGCCACGCGTTACCGGCAGAAGAAGAGGGCAGAGCAGGAGGCGCTGTCTGGGGAGTGCAGAGAGCTGGAGCAGAAGAATCAGGCCCTGAAGGAGAAAGCAGATTCCCTTAGTAAGGAAATTCAGTACTTAAAAGATCTGATTGAAGAGGTCCGCAAGGCCAAGGGCAAAAGAGCTAGAGTCCCTGAGTAGGGTAGTCAGCAGTTTTTATGTGCATGTATATAAGCTAGCTGCTAAAGCTGTGTATTGCTGTCTAATAAATTATTTTATAGTAAACTGGCCAATCTGGTGTGAGATGACTGGGTACCTGTAAAACGAGCATAACTTGCGCCGCACCTAGGTGCAAATACAAACATGGTAAGCGGTTGGGTGTTGTGCTGGTGAGGTTGGGAAGTACATAGTATGAAGACTGGCTGATACAAGATAACCAAGGGCAGTAGAATCCTGTGGTGGGAGGGTTTTGTTTTTCAGACTTGGCAGCCCTGGGCGTTCTGAAGGAGGTGAATGGTCCAGGATACAAAATGTGAAAAACTGACCTAAGTGAGCGCCTTGCTAGGAGGTCAGTCCAGAGAAAATAGTGACACTCTTGGACTGATGATTTTGGTTTCTCCTTATCTCCCTGTGAGTCACCAGACATCCAAGAATGTGAAGAGGTGTGTTCTGGCCCAAGCTGGGCCCCAGTTGCGGGGGGGGGTTGACGGTAAGCTGCAGCTGGGCTCCTGGGGTTTGTGTTGCCCAGCGGGGCTGCGGTGGGCGAGTTAGCGCTCTGGTGCTGGAATGCGACAACAGAAAAGATGCAACAGGGAAAAAAAAAAAAAACCAGCCTTGCTGTGAAGGTGTCCATTACAGAGAACTTGAACATGAAGATGACAAGCAGGAGCCTGTGTAGCAGGGTGGTTTCTGCCTGTAGCTGTTAATTAGTGCCCTTCTATTAGTGTGGAAGTTTTATAGTCCAGCCACTCAATGCAAGGACTTTTTTTTTGTGGTTGGCTCTAGTTCTTTGAAGTTCTGAACATCAGTGAAGTTAAGCATCCAGCGTGGCTGTGCTTTGCTAATAGAAGCTTCAGGATGAGGGGACACGCCATTTTTACTAATTTTATGTGTGGGTTCTTTATTTATTTTTTTTAAGCTGCTGATACCCAGATTTAGCAGCATCTAATCCCTGCTTGGCCTGCTGGAGCCAGCTTTGGTGTGTGGACGTGCACGTCCTTCCCCGAGGAGTTAAGATTCCTTCTCACTTGCACTGACATGACCCAGTAAGCTGCCCAGCTCAGGCACCTGCATGTCCCAGCCTGGCTGGCGCACACAGGCGGCGCAGTGGCTTCAGGTCTGGCCTTCGCCAGTGCTGGGCTCCAACCAGTGCTGGAGCGGGGAGGGAAAAGGTTCCTACCAGCGTTAGAAGATCGTTTGTCCAGTGGCAGCCTCATTGGGGTCCTGGTTTTTGACACTGAACCTCCTTATGTCCTCAACTTAGGGCTGCAGCCCTCCAGCCATATTCATTGCCCAAGCCGTTAGCTGATGTGTGACACGGGGTAACAGCCGTGCGCTCTGGGACCTGCTGCACAAAGGCTCCTACAGCAGGCAGAGCGAAGTAGAATCACGGAATAGTGTGGGCTGGAAGGCACCTTCAAAGGTCATCCAGTCCAACCCCCTGCAAGGAGCAGGGACATCTCCAACCAGGTCAGGTTGCTGAGCCCCATCCAACCTGTCCTTGAATGTTTCCAGGGATGGGGCATCCACCACCTCTCTGGGCAGCCTGTGCCAGTGTTCCACCACCCTCATTGTGGAAAAAAAAAAAAAAAGTTGGCAACTGCTGCCAGCAGGGAGCTGAGCAGACCAGGCTCTCAGTGGTGACTTGACCTGTCTATGCTTACAGCTGGTGCCTGGGTGACATGGATGCTATTTAAATTACTGTGAAAATGCAGCCAGGCAGGAGTTAGGGCTTCTGCCCCATTGAAAGTGCTGAGGGTAACTAAGACCCTCACCGTGGGTTCCAGAGGCAGCGAGTTCGCTGTTGTTTGAGTAGTTTCGGCCCAGACTCCTCACCTGCATAGGAGTACCTGCCTCATCTCTCACCTCCTCGGCTCTGACCGGCAATGCACTATATAAGTGGGACGCGCTGCAAAAACATGGGAATGGGTATGAGTGATGAGCGTATGAGCAAGTGGCTTCTCTGTGCAGGGAAAAACCTTCCTCTCATCCCCAAACTGATCCCCCTTTCCAACCACAGGGAAACCACCTCTGCTTCCTTTAGAGCCATTGCAACTTCCGCTTCAACCTGGCAGCAGCCCTGGCTGCGGGGGATAGTGGGTGCATTTTGCAGCCCTTACTCAGCTCACCAAAACCTGGAAAGATTGACAGCACGTTTATCCCTCACCGCACCCCATGGCAGGGCTGTCTGTGAGCTACCCCTGACTAAAATAAATCTTTGAGTCCACACTCTTGCAGGCAGATGAGGTTGTGTCTGTGCTGACCATTAAATACCTGGTTCTGGTTTCTACAGCTCTCCAGAGAGTATGTAGTTCCATTTTACCAGATTACACTCACTCCAGGGAAGGCAGATCAGAGCTGGAACAGGAGACAAGGAATGCGTGACGCACCTGCTTTGCTGTCTGCCCTCTATCCATGTGTGCGTTTTATAGGACTCCTTGCAGGAGACCCAGAAACCTGCCCTTAAAGAGCAGTTGGCGTTGTTACTGTTTGCTGAAGGCTCCGAGCATGCAGCTTTGCCGAGGCAGCCAATATGGGAACCTTATGCAACGCCTGCCGCAATGATGCCGCGTTTCCATACTTAGTAACTTAGTTAAGATTTTACACTGGCTGGAGATTAGGGCTGACTCTTCCTCAGGGTTTTTCGTTTAGGCTTTTCCTCCAGGCTTGTGTTAGGCACAGCCAGCGTCACGCCACTTGGCTCAGCAGCTCAGCAGCTTGTCCAGCCTGCTGCAGGAGGAAAGGAGCGCTGAGGACACTGTCACGTAACAAACACCAGCCCGTGGGAGAAAAAGTCTGATAGCCTCCTGCCTGGTGGCTGATTTTACATTTTGCAAGCTGCAGGAGCTGACGTCTTTTTCTCACAGCCTTTCAGAACAAATATGCTTCAATCGAGTCCTTGTGGCTTGTATACAGCGTGATAATCGTGTCCAGAAATGGATTGCAGTGCATGAAATGCAGGCTTCAGCTACCCCTGGAGGAGCCCAGCTCTTCTACGTACTGGGAAACAGCAGAATTCCCCCAGTGTACATTATGTAAAAGCTATATGAATCTGGAGTTGGCACGGCTAATGGGATTTCTGTTTTTCTATTTTTCCTCGGAATGAAGGGCAGTGAAGTGGACTTCACACGCACAGCGTGCGTGACCCTCAGGCTGACGATCCCTTGGCTGATTTTTTACTGCGTGGTAAACCAAAGTCCAAAATTCCCAAACACAACCAAACAACCCCCAGCTCGCAGTTCACTGCTCGCAAAGCTGCTCTGACAACACACGGCCTCTTCTCACAAGCTTGTTCCTGTTGTTATCACGATATTTATAACTACCTTCCTCTTTCCTCTGCCTTTAGAGAGACCCAGGTGCTTGGACTTCTCTTCACAAACAAAAGGAGGAAACCACCACCTCTGACAACTGTTTCACATGCCCATGTTGAGAACCAGATGCACCTTTGCAGCATGCTTACAAAAATAAATCCCCAGCTGCAGCTTTGGAGAACGAAGAAAGAATGATGATAAAGACTTCCAAATAGCTTTTGCCCTGGCAGAAAGCCCAGAAATAGCTGCAAGGACGGGCTGTCCTTTGGGAGATGAATGCTCCCTCAGCACTGCTGAGCTGGACTGGCAGAAAGAAAATGTCGGTTATTCTGATTGAAACAATTTCACACAGTGGTAGTCAGTCACAGTTCCCTCTCCGGAGTCTCCAGAGAGGCGTCACGTGCCTCTTGAAAAAAATACACTCCTTAACTCACCTGCATTTACCACAGCCTCATTAAGTATTGCCTCACCTTTTTTTTAGGTATGGTTCATCTTATGTTCTTGGCACATCCATATGCTTTCTCTGTTTTGAGATGTCTCTGGGTTTCTCAGACCTTACTGCTGCGTAGCCACTCTTTTTCTCCATTTAAGAATCCTGTTCCTAATTTAGAAAGATTTTTTTGGATGGGAAATCTATGTATTTTTGGTCAGACTAACACATTTTTTTTTTAAATCTTTCCGTAAGCTTAGGCCTCCAGAAAAAAAACAGGATCTCCATTGTCCTTCCTATACGCCTAATTTCCATCTTGTGCGTACTCATTTTTTTCTTAATACGGTTCAAGTAGCTTCTGGAGACAACCTACCTTCCTCTGTCTTCCTGATGTGCTCACAGCCTTGCCATGCAGCCCAGCACATGCACTCCTGTTACACTTCATTTCTAGTGCAAAGACAGTCTTGGAGTCTTACTGTGAGCATCCCTTGCTGGGCCAAAAAAAGCTCATCTTTGCTGACTTTCCCATTCAGGCTGTTTAGCTGGGCTTTGTGAACTACAGAGGAGTTAGTTAGTTAATTAGTTAGGCAATACTATTCTGGCTGCTCAGGTATCCCAGGTATGCTGTCTTTGCATTATTTTCCATGCACTCACGCAGTGTCACAAGCCACCGAGCGAGCTAGCTCTATCCACAAGCTCCAATTTCCCTGTTACATAGGCGCATGTTCTCCAAGTAATGGCTAGCCGCCTCTCATTTCTCCTTCAGCTGCTCTTTTCCTTTCTTTTACACACACACCCCCTTTTAAAAAATGGCAGGGAGCGAGTTCCAAGCGCAGCAGACGCCTCAGCTTAATTTATACAGGGCAGAGAATCTCCTAGTGCCGTAACTCCTCTGCATCTCCATTGCAGCACGTGGACAGTCGGAGAAAGAGACCTACTCTTTGCCTCCCATTAAAGGAGATAAATGAACTTGCTGGCACGCACATGGTGCAGCTCAGGACAGACGAGCTTGGCTAGATGACTGGTCAGCCCTGCCAACAGCTAACGCGTTCAGAAGAAGGTGCATGTAACCCTGCAGACAGCTGCAGAGTAACTTTCATGCTTTTCATTTCCCCTGCCCCCACCAGTTAGTGGTTGGCACTGTTAATCCTATTTAATGTAACTATGGATAGATATGCAAACCTTTAATCCATCTCAAACCTACTAACCCTTCAGCCTGGCTTGGCTGGAGTTCCACATTTTCAGCTCTAAGTGGGCATTAGGCAGCCTGCCTTCTTTTACACTCCTCCTTTTTAATTGAGTTCATGGGTCTTCTCTCAAAATGAGAAACTTCCTTTTGCTGTAACTTTTCTTCTGTGAGTTATTCAGGACGCTGCTGCTGCACACCCTTTCTGCAATAACCAGTCCCTTACCCAAGGCGTTCAGGAGCCCGTCGGTGTTGTAGGTGCTGATGCTACGTTGGTCATCAACAGGACTGAAATGCAAGTCAGTCATGAAAAAGAAACCAGAGACTGAGATTCCCAAAGATTTTTAGGACCCCTGGCTTTTTCCCCCACAGCTTTCTTAGCATTTGAAGTCTTGTTTGCCTGAGCAAGGTTTACAGTCTGTGTTTGTTCACTGGCAGCCAGGCTGGCTAGCCCTTTGTCATTTCAGAGGCAAGAATTTGGTTAGTGCCCTTGGCAATCACATTTTCTTGGTTTACATTTGCAGTTGTCCCCCCTCCTGATACACATCTAATGCTGATATTAGCTGGTGTTGCTTTCTACACTACAGCAGCAAAGACCTGCTGATACAGCAGAGGCTGTATCGGCTTACATTAGCTTGTACCCGTCCAAACAAATTTTCCTGTGTGCTTTCCATTCACATAACAGAGAGAGCAATAAGCCATTAACCAGCTTGATGAATCTTATTCACAACAAGCTAGCTCAACACTGAGTATCTGGGAACTATTCTGCCTTCGCTAAAGCATTTCCCTGGAAAGGTTCTACCACGTTAATAACACTCCAGAGCTTTTATTTGCATTTCTATTAAAGCTGCTGCTGCCGCCGCCGCCTCACATTCCGACTCTCTGCTGCGTGTGGGTGGGGATGCTCTGTAAGATGGCACCCTCCTCCTTCTTCCCTAGCTCAGCTCCCTCTATTTTCTGCTGCAGAATGCTCAGCTGGTGTCGCAGAGCTGGGAAGAGAGCCAGCAGCCCGATGAGCTCAGTCAGCACGCAGCCCTTGCCCCGCAGCAGCGGGACGCCTCGCTGCGCCGCCGCTCGCAGCTGCGCGGGAGAGAAATGCCGTCCGGCAGGTCTGAGAGTTGCAGGCTGCAACGTGTTAGCTTCCAGCAAGGGAACCGGAGGTCAGAGACCAAGTAGGAAAAACAGGGATGGGAACTGCTCGTTCCCTGATGCCCTCTTCTCTCTTTTGTAGGGCAGCAAAGTTTGGCTGCAAAGAACAGAGAGAGGGCCTAAGTTGCTCTAAGATAGCCACCTCCCAGAGTCCCAGCAGAGCTGAGGAGCTGGCATGCTCTAGGCACGACTACACCGTAACACACAGAGTTGGGAGAATGAGGAGGTGCTTAGTTTTAGCTTACCGCCACACATGTGCAACAGGCTGGTACCTGTCTTCCCCTCTGCCTTGAAGACATTCCCCTCAGGGGCCAACCAGCTCCTGTCCTTATCTACCCAGTGTGCAGGTGGCACTGCCGTTCTTTTGCAGGAGCTCCAGCTCAGCTAAAGGTGGAAAATCAAGGCTGGAATATGTCAGATCTTTGTCCTTGCAGAAGATGGTTTATCTAGAGCTACTCATTCACTTCTGCTTGCTTTTCCTTCCTCCCACAAAATAAAGTTTAATCTATTTAAGGACGCTGTTGGCTGTACAACCAAGTTTCATTTCAGATGGAAAAATCCCATCTGTCTAGTAGCTTTACGCTCTTCACAATCCAACACCTCACGGCATACAGCCACAGGAAGCGCGTTGATTACTTGTTTTGGCCCTAATGGTCTTTCCAGCCAGTAATGAGAGCTGCCATCCAACTTTAAAACTCCACAGATCTGGGTGTTATTACCCTTGGGGAAAACTGTTCTGGGCCCCACTTTATAGTTCTTCATTAACTCTGAAAGAACAGCTTTCCTGTTTGCTTACATTTGCAAGCAAACAAACTGGCTTTTGTACAAAAAGAGTGAACTGCATTACCCCAGTGATCCTTTCTGGAGCAACAAAGGGCTGTTTTGCTTTCCTCAGCCTGCAGAAGAAGGGTCCAGGAGCTGAACAATCACAGAAACAAGGGTGGGTAGGAGGAACTGGTAGGGGAGGTGCAAGGGGTGACATGAAGGACCTCTCTAAGGTCAAAGGAACTGCCAAGTACTGAATATGAGGGCTTGAAACAAAATAACACCCCAGAAATCTACCTCTTTCAAAACTCAAAGTTGTGGCACAGCCAGCCTTTTCACACTGTTGTCCCCATGACAGCTCCACGCAGAGCCGCACATGTTAGATCAGCTCACATACACTGCAGGAGGCACAGAGTGCAGAGGTTTTAAGCAGACATGTGCTGCACACACATTTTGCTCAATTACTTTTTAAAAAAATAGCATTTCCATTCTTTTAAGAAACAAACACTTTTTTTTTTGTGAGGAAGAACAAACTTGCTCACTAGAAAAAGCAGGGAATTGGTCTTTGCACTGTTCTATATTTACCACTTTTGGCTGCAGATAGCTGAACTGGCTGAACTATTACAAGAAATCCCCTCCCATGCGCTATTACACAATTTCTAGCACACACAAATTTGAGTATGTTTGCTATTTCCCCTGTCTAGACCTCATATATCTGGATGACCTTCCCTCCGGTGCAGACAAGAGGGAAAGACCACAACAGAGGAGGCACAGACTTAGGAGGACGGCACCAGGAATTCTAATCAGCGGGCAGGGAATGGATACCAAATTCCCTCCAGTGCTGACTTCTAAGCAGCTGCCGCTCAGGTCAGCCAAGCCCCTTGTAATGACTCCTGAGTCTAACCAAAGCCTGGCATTAGTCCTTCTCCTTACATTTTTCATCCAAAGGGAAGACACTTCCCATCTTCTTAGGCAAAGGGGCAGGAAAGGGCAGTGGCAGGAGCTCCCCAGAAGCAAATTTACCCTTGTCTACCAATGAAATGTGTCTGGAACAACACTCCCACCTGCTGGGCCTTCTATTTGTTGCAGCCGGGAACTTAGCAGAAACTTGATTAAAAAAAGCTTCCCTTCAACCCAGCACAGCAACCTCTTCCTCAGAAGATTTTAACTTCGTGCCCGAGACTAACATCTGGGTCACAAGCCCTCCTGGCATGGCTGAACCTCAGTGGGAGGCTCAGGTGTAAGCATCCAAAGGAGAACTTTCTCTGTGTGAGAGAGCTCTTCCTTGGAGAGGGGAGACGAGACCTTGAGTAGGCAAAACAGAAGTCATCTCCATTCCAACCTACGCTCTTTGAAGGCCTGAGCAAGTCAGAGAGAAGATTAAATACATGTGTCAACATGAATCAGAAAGGCCGTTCACACAACTGAGTCATCCTGAAGAGCGGGATGCTTGGATCAGAGCAGTGACACGGTTTGTCTTCATCAACTGTAGCCTGTCATCATAATCACTATGACAAAGGCAAAGAGAGGCAGCGTCTGCAACAATTATTTAATCAAATGACATATAAAAATTTCTTGCAATGACTAAAAAACCTGACAGAGGCTGTAATAAGAACAGAAACTGCAGGACTACTCAGGTTTAACAGTCTTTCAAAGCATCCTTCCCTTCTGATGAATGGACTGCTGGTTTGAAACATTTCTCCGTTCAGATACATTCTTTAAATGCTCCCTGCCAAATGGCACAGGTAGCGGAAGCCTTACATCCTCAGGAAGGGGATCAAGATTTATATTTGGCTTGGTCCACCTTCTACATTAAGAACGAAAGACATGTTGGCTGGAGGGAGATGTCTTCTCCTTATAGTTATCTCAGACCCAAGAGAACCTCCCAAGAGAACTGGCCAGTAACAAGTTCTGCACAGATGCAGAGCTGATCTGCAAGTGTGACATTAAAGCACCTGCTGACAGAGGCACATCTCCAATGTCCTGTGTCAAAAACGCCAAGGAAGCAGCCAGTCCTGCGTGCCAAGCACTCAGCTACAGAAAGACTGGAGCTGCGAGAATCCCTGTGGCGTTGTTTACGGTCTCCCAAAGTATTCTCTCTCAAATTTACGGAAATCTTCCTCAGTAAAGACAGTGCCCTCGGGCTTCTTCTTTACAGCCTTCTTTGGAGGCTGATCTTTGGACTTCCTCCCTCTGTTCTGAGCAAGAATCTTCAGACAATAAAAAAAAAAAAAAAGAAAAAGAACAGTCATTGTTATCCTGACCAAACCACAAAACAGTGATTTTCAAGCTCATTTGCAGCCTCTCTGCTATTGGTACCTTGCTATATCCTGGAATGCCTCCAAAGAAAAGTGAGAGGCAATCACAGGTGTCAACCAAAGTAGGTCACTGGGAAAACAGCAAATACCAACTTAGTATTTGAAGTAAAATATGAAAACTACTCTTTGCTAAGTGTCACAGAGATAGAAACACTGATTTCAATTCAGATCTTTCTGAAATGATGTACTTTTATCCTGTTTCTCCATGAGACAACTTGGAAACCCAGCAAATTGGTGGAATTCCCTCAGCATTTTCTAATACACCATCACCTCCTTACACAATCTCCAGCCTGAGAAACACTGGCCTAAACCCCTTGGTTTGTTTGGAAGTTAATAGCCTGTATCTCAGAAAAATACCCCAAGATTCTAGCAGTGTCAGCTATTCTCCTCTTCAGAACCTGGCATGGAACTACCTTTTGGGCAAGACCACTGGTTAAATTCTCAAGTTATGAGAAACACCATTCAAGGTGCTATGAAATTCCTATTGCATGAACCAGCAGCACATCTGATTCCTTGCTAAACAGCCTCCAGCTACAGAGAAGGCCAGTTTGATTGACAGTTAGGAAGTCTAAAACAGGGCTTCTTTGCCAGCTGAAGCTATGAAATATCTTGGGTAATTTACATTTTAACTAGTATCAGAGAACATCATAGTGCAATCAAGAGTTTAAAGCTTAGTAAGTTATTTTGCTAGTGCACACAGAAATTCCTCAAGGCCACTTGCTGACAGAAACTTAACTTGACTCCTTTGCACAGGCTCTAAGCTGGAAGATCGGGGGATGACTGTCATTCACCTGCATTCCTTAGCAGAAGCACGCCCCCACACAATGAAGTGACAGCTTACTTGTTCTGTGATGGCTTTGTTTGCAACAAATCGTCCCTTCAACATGTACTGCAGGTTTTCTCTCAAGTGATTCACGGGTTTCTTCTTATGATACTCCTCTAGGCCAAAGCAGAGTGGGACAAAACACATACAGGCAGCACACAAGGAGAGACATAGAAGGATCAGCAAGGCCCCGGGTGAAAAAGACATTGCTACAGTCCAGGAATAGGGGTGTGTCCACAGATCAGGCTGTGTTTAAGTGGAGGACACCAGCAGGGTACCCAGGAAGATGGGAAGGGATGGATAAAAGCCATCGAGAAAGGGGCTGCGGGACGCGAGGGAAGCCGATGCGATGGCTGTGGAGGGCAACAAAGTTGCCTCTCCCTCCCCTCGGAAGCGGGCCAGGACTCACCTATCGCCGACTTCACGACTCTGCCCTTGACCGTGGCCCTGTTCCTAGCGGATTCCAGCGCTCTCTTCCTCCGCCTCGCAGCGCCCACCGCCCTGGGGCCCTCCCGCCCGCGCTGGAGTCCCGGCGGGGCCTTTCCCTGGCCTGCAGCGGGGAGAGGAAGGGAGTTACTCAAGCTGTACGCCAGGAATCGCC
>WHYT01017478.1:770610-850218 GCA_009806455.1 Tetrax tetrax | reverse complement strand
ACGCCTCCAGCAGCTCCAGGCCCCGCCGCAACAAGGAGGCCGACATGACCGCACACCTCCCGCCGGCGGCCAACTTCCGCCTCCCCGCCGCGCTTCCGCCCGTGCGCGATGCCACTTCCTTCCCCGCAGCCCCACACTTCCGGCACCCAGCGCGGCCCCTGGGCGCATGCGCAGAGGGAGCCGCGGCGGCGCTTGGGCGGGAAGGGCTGCGGCGCCATGTTGTGGCGCCATGTTGTGCGGAGGTGACCGCAGAACCAAGCGCTCCGAGTTCTTGCTGGTGGGCGTTCCTTGTCGCCCCTCTCTCCTACCGCTGAACTGTGTGGTCTGGCAGCCGGCCTACCGGCCCCTTCATAGAGCCACTGCAATGGGGCCAAGGGTCTGAGGGACCCCCACCATCACAGGAATAATAATAATACAGGCCAGGAGGAAAGGGGAAAGTCAGCAGTAGTGTCATGTTTTGTCTCGGTGAGGCCCCAGGATCCAGGTTTAGCTCAGTGCCAGACTCCTCAGGTGCAGAGGTTCACTTTGCCATAGATTGCATTTATTGTTCGGTATTACTTTAGTCTATTCATTTTGAGCTTTCCTCTCCTTTTTTTTTTGCCCCTCCAGAGACTTGATGCTAATATCTGCTAAATTTAGCTATCATCTGAATAAAGCTTATTCAATTATAACCAATGCTGGCAGTAACAAGTAACTGGAGAAGAAGGAGAGAGGTTTATTCTCCGTCAGACATGTCCTGCAGGGAGAAAGCAATACAAGTGGCTCTCATTGTTTCTCATCGTAATGATCTCTAGTGGGGACAGTTAGGGCTGGCTTCGTTAAACGGCATTCATTCTCTGGAAATTGTTCTCCAGCCTCTGCAGATGTCACCTCAGTGCCTGTCATCTTATTGTTTGTTCTCTTCCGAATCCCTCCCTGGATGGATCCCGTAATCCTGTGTCGGTATCTGCTGGTGTGATGGTGCTAATACATTTTTCTGGACAGGACCTACTCGGTGCTCATTCCTGGCTTTAGGGCTGGGGAATGTTAACCATTTACTGCTTGCTCAGTGTGTTGCTTCTCACTCTTAATTTTCCTTTTACAGAAATCTGAACCACTTTTTAATTGATTTGGAGCAACAGTCATTGGGTGTGTAACACAGAGTACTTCTCCATTTTCTTGTTTTCTGTTAGTAGCTAGTGGAAGATAGAGCTTGCTCAGGTCTTCGTTCCCTGCTAGGCTTGTCCCTCCAGTCCTGTGAAAGCCAACAAATTTACAAGGAGGTTATTGTAGTCTTGCAAATCAGAAACAGAACAAGCAGTGAGCTAATAGCCTTTTTGCTGAAATTGAAGAGAGCACTAGAGAGCATTTTAGTCACCAGAAGATTTGTTATTACTCGTATACTCAGATTATCTTTATCTTGGTCAGAGTGAGAAAAATGATAGCTGCCGGTGATCTTACCATGGGGAAAGCGTTTCCAAAAATACCTCATCAGTCAATTCTTTCTTTTGGCCCGTAAAATACAATTTATAGGTTCTTTGTAAGCTGTTCATGGTTACATATTGCATAGTATATTCAGGATCGCTTATTCTAGTGGTTAAACACTATATTTGCATCATTTAACTTTATTAGGATCACCTAATAGATTGTTACACATGCTTAGTGCCAAAACGATGTAACCTCATAAATGTCTTATGAAGGCATCTGATGCAAAAACATCTTTGTAACCAACACTGCAAAACATGTTTAACAAATCAGTGTGGTACAAGCTGCACTGATCTATTATCCTGTTGGTGGAAAATAAATGCCCTTTTCTACCTCAAAAGTAAAACACTACCAATACTATCCTGTTTCTATTTCTCTTGTGACAATTAATAAAGCTCTCAATTTTGTAGGTGTCTCAGAAAATCCAACTCCCTTCTTATTGAATACCTTCAGTAGCAAGAAACTGTAATAAGGGCAACACCTCCTTTGACCAGAAAGGTTGAGTGCAGCCTTGCTATGATTTTAGTCAGCAATTACCTGCAGAACAAAATTTAACGAGTGCACAGAGGTCACTTTGCTGCATTTACAGTCTCCTGCCTCAGCCTGGTCAGGCTCTTGGAGCTAGTTAGTGCACCAAGGAGTGAAATGGATGCATGCTTCATGGTGTAATGCGTTCCCCAGGTTTGAATCTGTTGCCAAAGATCACCGTCCGACACGGGCCGTGGATTTTTTAATGCTTTGCAAAATCATGTACTTTTTATTAATACATTATATTTCTTCAGCTCCTTTTAACAGGGTCTGGCAGCTTTTTTTGGGGCATGATCATTAATGTTTCTCCCAGCTGCATTCTGGCTTTGGCTGTGGTTGGTGTTGGCAGACATGGTGATAATAATGCCTGTCATGTCTCTGTGTGACTTTGGTACAACTAATGCCTGTCACGCTTCTGCAGACACAGGTGCAGAGTGTTCCCTTGCTCTTTGACTTTAATAGATAATTATGCTTACATCTTTTCCCTGCAGTGCTAAACAAGATCAGTTTATTGATTTACGTTAGGAATGTATGATCTTCTCTTAATATGAACTGGATTTTACCTGTATATTGTATGTTCCTTTAAACCTGTATATATATGTAGAATTTAGACATTTGGATCACATAATCTCCTCTCCTACATGTCATAAACTGCAAAATCTCCTTTGTTGACCGTAGATTAAATCGACTAACCTGTCTTTGATAAATCTGCTTTGTGCTGAGCACAGCATATAAAATGCCATGTTTCTCTTTGCAGGAGCTTCTATGACTTTATCAATCTCGCAGTGAAGATATGTTCCTTATTTCATCATGATATATACATTTAACTGTATCTTTCTTTTGCCTGACTCGCTGTTTAAGGCCGTTGAGCAGACCCTACAAATAACTTTTTCCAGACTAGTATGTACTATTAAAAATTTAATGTTAGGAGACTTTGTGTCTATGTCAGTAAAAAAAAAATAATCAATTTTTCATTGTACTGTTCTAAGGTCTGTGCTCAAATTAAAATTTCATCCAACAAAACTTCATCACTTTGTAATCCCTCAAAAATCAGTGCAGTTATCTCTTTGAAGCGCTTTGGGGACTGAATGAGTGTCAAATGGTGTTCATTTAAATGTATAACATCCAAATAAATCGCTATCTTAGAGTCTGAATAATCTAGCTTTGGATGGCAAAAACCAGAGGCGCTGTGTTTCAGATTGAGAATGTCTTTGTTTCTGAGAGTTAAACCATCTTCGAAAGCTTTCTGATGCTTTTTTTATAGCTTTCTTTAAATCTCATGCCTCAGTGGTTACCCATGAGCTAGCTGGCTCATGCAGTTACAAATAACTCAGCATATAGATCAGTTTAAATTTTAAGTAACTTCCATATGTGAGTATTATCAGTTCACTTTCTGATTGCTTTCTTAATGGCATTGAAAAATGAAAATTTTTGCTGTTTGAATATGTTGATAAAATTTCTGGTTCATCTTGGAGTGACTATTCTTCCCTCTGTTATTCTAGACCTCGGAAGATGTCTGAGATCATTGTACATTTGGCCTGTTCCACATTATTCCGTACTACATGCTATCAAAGAGGTTGTTGATGTTCGTGGTTAATCATATTGCTGTCTGTGGCAGTTCATAATAGCTGTTTGTTTGCTCTTACTTTATGTTCCAGCTTCTGGATTCAGGGGGTTACGTAGGAGTCTCAGTTTGAAAGAGTATTGTGAAGAATATTAAAAAACAGGAGCTGAGGGCAGCATTAGAGCTAAAGTACAACAATCATAAGCTTTTATTTACCGAAGGGCTTTTTAAAAAAACCCCAGTGTTATGATTTTGGGAAATGAGATCCTTGTGTTTGAACACTTGATGTTGTCCACACTGACACATATATCTGCATTTTCTCTTCCAAAATGAATTGGACCGATTTTCAAGCTGATTTATAACAGCTTTTCACCTCTGCATGTTTCTTCGCGTGTGGATTATGGAACGTACTTTGCTTTAGACAGCTATTTAGTTTCACCACATCCCATATTCTGTCTTTTCTCTTGAACAGCAGTATTCAAAGCTGCTGTCATTAATATTTAGCTGTGTTTGCCAACTTGAAGCAGTTTGTGTTTTGTTCGCTGTTCTTACAAAGACCCATGGATCGCTGCCTGCCCTGTAGCTCAAGTACATAGGAACCTTTGTCCTTTAACTGTGTGACATGCCTTGGAAAAGTGATTTGACTTTCTGGCCTACTGAATTTGAACAAGGGCTGGACAATGCTTCGATTCATACACTTCCATGGGTAAGTGTCTAGTTACTTTAGACTGACAGAAAGTCTTTTATTCTGATTATTTAATTGCTTTCTTTTTTTTAATCCAGTGCAGATACCTACTTCTTCCATGCGCTTTTCAGCCTGTTCCAGGTCACCAAGAAGGTGGCGCTGCCTTGCGCAACTTCTGCAGATAATGTTGGTGCAGGTTAAGTTTAAATCGCCTTCCCGCCATACTAGATGCTGTAGTAAGAAATTAACTCTGCCCCTGAACCAGACGAGAGTTGTTATCCTCCTATATAGATGAGATAAGGAGGCACAAAGATTAAGCAATTCACAAAATAGCTGAGACAGGATGAATGTTCAAGCTAGATCTTCTAAATAACGATGTGGACGCTCAGCCCAAAACATATCCTCGTTCTCCACCAGCTGCTGTTGGCTCCAGATGGGAAGAGAGCAAGCATCAGTAGCTTTGCTGAAGCTGTAAGAGCCCACTTTGTAGAGAGAGGTAGTATTTTTAAGGACATAAATATTACATTTGGTAAAAACCCGAACAAGTCCTTCTTCAGGGCTGAGGATACCAGAAGAAAGCACTTTGCATATTTTGCATATAATACAGAGTTGGTGTCACAAGGTTTTTGTGGTCAGAAATAATGGGGTTTTGCATCCAGACTCACAAAAATGCCTAAACTTCCAATGCCCTCATGCTTTCTATCTTTGCCTAAAGGGAAAAATATTTTCAGAAGGGCATCTGCTGCCTTTGCATGCCTCCGGGAGTTAAGCATGGAAACAGGTCTGCAGCTGGAGGGGAGCGATTTCCCTCTCTGTTTCCCACTGCTACCCTTAAACGTCAGAAGGAGGAGGAAGTAGTAGAAGGATCCCAGGGCTCAGAGGGACTGACTTTTCCCTGTTGCTGCTGTGGGGTATGGAGATGGTTCCTGGATCTTCCTCCTACCCTTCCCACCTACTTCATTCCTGCAGCATCGGCTCTGGGAGAAAGTGGCAGAGCTTACTGCCACTGTTTCCCCCCGGTCTAGAAGGCCAAAAGATATCCTGCTATAGTTGTTTTTTCTTTTCCCTAAAAACCTGGGAAAAGAGGATAAAGATCTTTTGGTGGAGAAGGAATGGGCCTGAGTGAATGAAATGCAGGGGATCTGTGGACCATGAACTGCTAAATGCTGGAGAATGGGTGTAACAGATGGCGGACGTGGGAAGAAGGCAAAGGCAGGACTGATACAGGGATTGGAGAGAGTACAAGTTTGCTTTATAGATTGTCAGGCTGAATGAAGTGCCTTGTAGGAAGGTGAATAAAACATGGACAACACCTACTGCCATATGTACACACTGGGGGTTACTGAAAAACTTGAGAGCTTTGGGCCCGTATCTTGCTTTTTGGGGATCTGACTTGGTAATTTTTGTGGTTTTATGTCACGGGTAGTGCTAGATCAGCATGGCTTCCAGGAGTTATGAGCTGTTTGGTGGAGGGCCTTGGAGAATCTTCCAGGACATCTTCCCTTGTTACTTCAGAAACTTAGAGACAGCGATGAGCTTGATGAGACTTACACCTCAGTTACCGGCATCTGAGCGTCCAAGCTTAGCAGGAGCTTTTTTTTTTTCCTTTCCAATCAGCTTCAGGCAGCTGGACTGTTTCCTGATGATTTTATTTTTTTTTTTTCTTCCCTCTGGATTTCAGCCTATCTTTTCTTTTTCCTTTTGTGCTTCTAGAATTGGTCTTCCCCTTTTCAAGTGCAGGCTGACCTCCCTGGC
This sequence comes from Tetrax tetrax, assembly GCA_009806455.1. NCBI lineage: Eukaryota > Metazoa > Chordata > Aves > Otidiformes > Otididae > Tetrax > Tetrax tetrax. Next base: position 844,222 of record WHYT01017478.1, on the reverse strand, counting down.
TTGACACTTGACCTTCTTCTTTGTATTTCAACTTACTCTTTATTCCTCCCTTACGTTGTTTGATTTGGTCTTTGTAGCTTTCTTTTGTGTTTCAGTCAGAACTATAGATATTCCATGCCAGCATCTGAGAAGTTCACCCCTAAAAGTATTCCCCTGCCAAATACACAGAAAACAGACAGAAGCTGAAACAGGGATTTTGAGACAAGGTTCTGAGCATAACATTCTTTAACTAGAGAGATTTGTAAAAAGGCAGTGGTGATTTTCAATTCTGGAAATATTGCGGCCTTTGATGAAATAAAGTCTCATTTCTTCCAGGAAGGATGTATTTTATCCTAATTACAATGGAAATAATGATTTCTCCTGTAAAGAGCTTGGAAATGCACAGAGAAGAGGCTGTATTAGAGCTGAGAGCTTAAGTGTCCTCATGCTGTGCAGATGTGAAATTGGGGAATGTCAGTCATTGTTGAGCGTGGCTGCTTTCAAAGCATCGACGAAGAAGTGGAAGGCTCTGTGTTTTGTTCCCAGCCTCTCTGCTGCAGGGCCTTAAAATGTTTACAAGCCCCAGAGCCGGCTCAGGATGCAGCAAAGTTTAGCTAGTTATGCTTGTCACCAACCATTAAGGGTTTGGAGACAGACAGGAGATGGGCTGGGGCTGTCACGGGCTTTTGCTGCCTTAGGCAGGCCTTGTTAGCGGATGCCTCTGCTGCTTGGTGCAGAGCAGAGCTGGTGGAGCTGGGGGCAGCGTTGCCTGCTGCTGCAGCTCCTGCCTGCTCCATTCTATGCTGGCACCGATCCGATCTTCCCATGGCTAAAGGTGTGTCATGCCCCCTGGTTCGGTGGCTAACGGTGTGTCGTGTCCCCTCCTGTTTCCCAGTCCTTTCAGGCTTGTGAATGAGCCATTTGGAGACAGTAGGAAAAACAAGGGGAAGCAGAGGAGGGACGGCATCATGAAGGTGTTGTGGGGCAGGGGACAGCTGGACCACCAGCCTGCATCGGAAAGGAGCTGGTCAGATCGGGTGATCCCCTTCCCGCTTGTTTCTGATGTGGGAATTGAGAGCAAGACAGAATGGTGGATCTCGCTGCAAGCAGCAGCGTGGCTGGATGCTTATTGCCACAATGCACACTTTGTGGTTTCCTAATTTGTGGGATTTTTTTTTTCAGAATTGTGTAGAACCACACAGAATAACATGTGAGGCTTGCCTAGATCATGGAGATGTTCTGTCCTGCGGCTGGCATGCTGCATTTCTCAGTGTGGTTCCAGACCTCTCTCCCTGCACTCTGCTTTTGTCATTTTTCCCCTCCCCTTCTTTTTTTCTTTCTTTCTTTCCTTTGCCCTCTCTCTCGTAGCTGTATTTTGTCTTTCCTTGTCTTATTCCCTGTTTCCTTGACTGCTGTCTTTCTTTGTAGCCCTTCTCCAACCAGGATCTGCAATTTCTGAGCCTGTGGGAGGGTGACAGTTCAGGCTGACCTTTTACCATTTGCTCTTGACTCCCAGCAGTTGAATCCCTCAAAGTTACATGTCTGGCTCTCTCCTCTCTCCTCTTCCTTTCTCTCTCTTTCCACCCAGCTCTCCTCAGTACAGCATAGAAGAGACTCTTTTAGAAAACACTGAAAATCCACCAGCATGCGCTTGGGGGACCCCCGCTCTCTTGGGGTGCAGGGGCAGCCCTGGAGGGGCTGGGTACCAGACACCCATCCGCTCGCCATGTGTGTCCCCCTGGGCCAGGCTGCCTTCTCCTGCAGGGCCACATCTCCTGCTCTGCCTCTGTCTTCTGAAATCCGGGAACAAATGCCAGGGGGAAAGGAGGCCAGGCTGCCCTTCCTAGCAGGAGTGCATGGTGCCACAAGGGCTCTCCTCACTAGATGTCACTGTGAGGCTGGGTTTCGCCCGCCACAAGCACAACAGCCGGGAAAGAGGGGTGCTGAGGTGAGTGCTGAGCTTTAGGAAGGTCCTGCCAGGAGCAGGAGGAAGGCACACAAAAAGTTTGCACGGCAAGCGTTGAGTTGCTGTAGGTTTTACCCAGCCCTGGCAAGTTTTGGGCACACAATCAGCAAGGTGTAGGAGGGTTCAGGGGTGCAAGTCCATACCATCACCTTTAAACACACCAGCCTGTATCTGGCGGTCATCAGAGCCTTAGTGTGAATTGGCCACCAGGACTTTTGTCAGAGTAGTGCTCATCTCCTGCCGATCCTGATACCGGTTTGGCAGCAAGTCCCTTGCTAATGCTCAGCCCTGGATCACTGTTCACTGTCCCCATCTGCCATCACCCATCTGTACTTCTGGCTGCAGCACACCTCCGTACCGTAAGTGGCCATGTCGCTGCCTCCCTAGCAGGGCTACGGCTGAGAGGACACTGTGATATCACCCAAAATCGAGGTGGGAGCTGGGGAACTGTGATGAGTGGTGTAGGGAGGCTTGCCAGGGGCTGGCCTTTTCTCTCACCTAGGAAGCCAAGTGACAAGCCAGCCACGTGGTCCCTATTACCAAAGATGTGGGCCATGACTGCAGGGTGCGAGCCGGCAGACCCAAGCGCCCATGAGGAGTCTGGCTCGCACGAGGCCTCCCTGTGCAGTGAGTGACGAGACCTTCTCTCCCACAGTCAGCATGCACATTTCTCAACATGGTGGCAGATGCTTTTATAATTTCATTTATTTCTTTTTTTTTTTTTACTTTCCTTCTTTCACTTTTTCATTATTTTATTCCCTCTCTCTTTTGATAGCTGTCTTTTGACTTGCATTGCCTATTTCCCTCTCTCCTTGTCCTCTCTTTCTCCTTCTAGCTCTTGCTTCTTCAACCAGGGTCAACAATTTCTGGGAGGATAACAGTTCAACCTGACCTTTTATTTCTTCATCTTGACTCTCAGCACTTGAGCCCCTCTAAATTATAAGGGCATCTCTTTTCTTATTTTTATCCTCCTCTCTTACTCCACTGTTTGTTCCTAAACAAAGAACTGGACCTTGCGATCTGAGGGGTTTCTATTGTGCAGAACCTGTAAGCTGCATCTTAAGAGAAAAGAACTGGCTAATAAATGCCGCATGAACCACCATATCTGTGGCATAGATAGTTTTTAGGATAATTATGCAATTTTATTTTTAAGTTAATCAACTGCAAGCCAGAAACAGGGAAATGAGGGTTATGTGGAAAGCCATCAACTCTGGGAAAGTGTTCCAGTTTGGTCGTGTACAGGTATACAGCCTCCTGTCTTGCTGGGTACACCGTGATTTACATTGGTATAGGGGCAAACCCCGTATACGTGTTAGCATCCATATGAGTTTCTACCTGGGTGTACTCACATGAATGGAAACAGTGCCGTGGGATGTACAGCGTGTGAGCTCCTCAGCACGCACCTGCGCTGCCTTTGTACAGCGGATTCACTCCGTGGTTCTTGGTAAATGTGTGTGTTTGTGTGCAGGCTGGATATGTGCATTTACACATGCATGTGCGTCAAGAGGACGTGAAAGAGATGGGATGTGAACGTCCAGGACATGCAGCTTTTGGGGCTGGCCAAAGCAGCGGGGACCCCCAGAGACTCCTCCGCTGGGCTCCCCTTGCTGTGCTCTTCTGGCCGTGTGCCGTGCTGGAGGCTGAATCCAGCTCCACTTGATCGCGTGCCAAAGTGTATTAACATTAGTTCCATCACAGCACAGCCCAATTAATGTTTGATTCTGGCAAATGAAGGAGGGCAGAGAGATTAAATGGGGTTGCCAGCTGGAATGGTGGCAGTGGCAAGGGGGAGGTATGCTCTTTTTGTGCAGCCCAGAGGAGTAGGACTAAAGGACTTTTCTGGAGGAGGAATCAGGATCTCCCATCCACAACAGTAGCTCTGAACCATCTGCCCTGGTGCCTGTGGGACATGAAACCGTACTGCGACCAGGCGGCTCTAGGGGTGGGGTGTGGAGCTTTTCACCACTGAGTTTCTGCTGACCTCTGGGCTAATGGCTAGATAGGATCGTGGAGGAAGAGCGGGAGGTTGCCCGAACCTCTGGGACATAATCATGCGGATCTAATGGAGTAGGCATGGCTGGTTAGACAGTGCTGATAGGAAGCGGTAGCACTTGAAGGGAACCCCCTCGGAAAGCTCTCTGCTGGAATAAAAGCACAGATCCAGACCACAGAGGTACTGGGGAGAAACTTCTGTGTTGCTTATACCTTGGCAGATAGCAGATCAGCATCGGTGGTGCCCTGTCAGTGCTGCTCAGCAGGAACCATGCCTTTGCTTCCACATCCCTGCCACATGGGATGAGGCAGATGGGCTGAGGTGGATCCCGTGCTCTCCCCTTCTTCTCCAGAGCTGCTTGTAGTCCCCAGAGGACTGGGAGGCCCAGCGGGGTTCAGCGGGGCTGGGGGAAGCTGCTCTGGGCTGCAGCTGCTTTAAGACTCTCCCAGATGCGATTGCCCCCTCCCAAGTAGGCATCATGTCACTTCCCAATTGAAAAGCCAAATGAAATTTCTAGGCTGTTTGCAGCTTTTATGATTCACTTGTTCGCTTTTCTCCACTTCTCTCCTTTTTTATTTTTTAATTTATTTTTTTTTCTTTCTCTCTTCTGTTTCTATTCACTCCTGCCAGCTGCCTGCTTTGAATTTAGTTTGTATCAAGGGCAAGAGAAATTCATTTTCTGCTTTCCTATTTGGTACAGAATGGATTCTCCCCCCTCCATTCCCTTTCCCCGCCTGTTGCTGAAGTAGAGAGAGATGTCTTGGAAACATTTCCTTTTTAAAGTCTCCTTCTGCCCTCTTGTAACTGCATGACCTCTCTGCTGACAGTGTGGGACAGGTGCTAACACAGTGCTCCTTTCCTGATCCAAGAGCTGAAGAATAAACTCTTGGGCATATTGCAGATAACCAAGTGACAGCACATCTCACTAGAAATCTAGCTACAGAAAAAAAAAAAAAAAGGAAAATAAATATTGGGACAGTGGAGAGGGACAGGTTTTTCATCGACTGTGGGAAATGATCGCTGCTGCTGAGCCCTTGAGAGCTGCCGATAAACAGAGCATCTCCGGGTTCGGTGTTGGAACAGCAGATACGGCCTGACCCTGCTTGGGCCTGGGAGGGGAATCACGGCGTGGCAGGATAGCAGCCAGGAGGTGGTATGGTCAGTTTGCAGCAGACATCTGGTAAATCTATTGTTTTAAGCTGGAAATTGTAATTTTGTGCTAGAGATATAAAACTTCCCAGTTAGGCATGAAGGCACTGAAAGCAACTTTCCAGCTCCCACATCCCAGTGATGTACAGGCTCTGTGTGTGTGCACGTATGCGCAATACTTGCTGGTAGAGCATATTTGTGAGATGTGCCGTTTATGTTACCTTTTAGGGAGGAAGAATCATTTATCTCAGCATTCTAATTATGTTCCATTAAAATGCAAATTTGGGTTTATGCATTGAAATTGTCAGTACCATTGCCATGGCAACTGGAGCTTGAGGGTGGGGAATTGGAATAGGTGGGACCGTGCATCTTTCTCCGAATCCCTCTCAAATACCTCCAGGTAATTAAAATCACAGTGCCCTTTCCCACGAATTAATTTGGGGCATCACTGAAGTTCTCCTTGGAGTTGTTACAACAGGGCAAGCCCCCATGTGTGTAGGTAACTCCCAGCAAAGTGGAAGAGCTAGTGCACAGGTCTTACAGAAGGAGGTGAATCCTTCCCATTTTACTCCCGTGTCATGCATCTTTTGAAGTGTCTGGCTGGGAAGGAGGAAGAGGAGATCCCTAATAACTTCACAGACTTCCACCTGGAAGCTCTTAGATGCTACCACGCTTACTGGAAGATCTAAGTGCCATCTATGCTTTTAAAACCACTCACCTCCAGTTAAACACCCAGTCAAGGTGTCTGTGTTGGCGATGTCCTGCAGCAGTGAGTTCCCCTGGTCAATCATCCTTGGCACAGAGTGAGTAGAGTCTTCCCCGTACCACCTTCTTGGGGCCCTGCTCCTTTCTCTGTTTTGCATGGCAAGATGGTGTGACTCTGTCTTCCTCCTCTCTTTACCAAGTGCAGCTGGGACACCTGGAGTTTGTCTCACTTCTGTTTAAGTATCAAGTGGAGAGGTTTTAGGATGCTGGGTGCAAGCAAATGCTGAGAGAGATTGGGATATGGAGGAGTACAGGGGAAAAAATGTGCCTCTCTGTTTTGGCTGTTGACTGAAAATTTTGATGATAAATAAAGCATGGTGAGTTAATTCCCAAACCACACTGACAGCTGGGCAGGGAAGACAGGACTAAGTCTGTTTTCTGGCTCCCCACCCCTGTTAAGAGGTTCACAAAATCATCTGATGTTGCCAGGGGATTTTTTTTTCCTCTGGGCTGGGAATATGATTCGCTGATAGTAAAATCTAGATAGAGTCTTATGAACCTGGTGATCCAACCTGTGGTTTCTTTTGAATGACATTGACTTGTATAGCCTGGAGGCTGTTTACCATCCATTTAACAGTGAAATAAAGAAAAGAGGAGACCTTCAGAGCAGGCTTTAGTTCAGCCTAGGGAGGTCCCAAGAAAGGAGAGGTAGGGTCATTGTGCCCTGCTGTACAAGTCAGATAGTGGCAAACGAATGAGTTTAGTGGAAGGCCATGAAGGTGATCAGGGAGTTGGTGCATATAACATGTGAGGAGGTGCTGAGGGCACTGGCTTTGTCTAGGCTGGAGGAGAGAAATTTAGGGGGCATCTGTTTGCTGTTTTCCTCTAAGGGAAGGGTGTTGTAGAGAAAATGGAGCTGGCTCTCCTCAGAGGTGTGCACCAAGGACAATAGGCAGCAGAGACAAGTTGCAGCAGGGAGAATTCCAATTCTATATAGATAGTTTAAATGTGAGATGGTAGCCCCAAAATATTTTGGAGTCTGTGTCCTTTGAGATACTCAAAACTTGAGCAGAATAGGCCCTGAGCAACCTGCTCTGGCTTTGAAGTTAGCCCTGCTTTGAAAAGAGTTTTGGACCGGAGGCCTCCAGAGATACCTTTCAACGCGTTATTCTGTGGGCTGCCACTGGAGCAGGTTCTGTGACGCACGGCAAGGTGGGGAGCCCACACTGTTCTCTGCACTAGGATGAATCACAGTACAAGTGATCTGTGGGCTTCTTCTGTTGGAAAATGCAGGACCTTACCATGGAACCTCAGCTTCTGCTTTGGGGGAGTTACGTCTGTGCAGTGAGCACAAAAGTGATGGGGATGGGGGGTGGGCAGAGATCTAGATCCCATGAAGACAAGGAATATACTGCTTGCTACTTGAGAAGACGTTCCCCAAGAGTGACATCTGACAGGGAGTGAGGGATAGGACTAAAATAGACCATTTTACATCCTAGGCTTTCTCAAGGAGCAAATTAAAGATACATGATAGAGAATGTCCTTCCCTTCCAAGTGGAGAAGATGATGGGGCTAAAAAAATGTGATATTTGAGTTTCTGGTCTGATATGACAAGGAAAGGCATGGAAGTGGCTGGTACCTGAAAGCAGAGCAATGAAGAACTGGCTTTGCTGGGAAAGAAGCCATTTCACCATGTTCAATATTATCATCATTAAGCTGATCAGCTTCACCAGCAAGGAAGATACTGAGAATGAGAGAGCGAATATTCTAAGGGAAGTAGAGCAACACACATTCAAAATAGCTGTATTCTGGAGAAAGCTTGCCAACAGAGGGAGAGATAGAAGGTGAGATGGTGACCAGAAGAGAAAGTGGAGAAGAAAAGATGACAAGATGGAGGAGAATGGGAGAAAAGAAAATTTCTGTCATTTTGTAAATCTCTCCATCCTGCTCCCCGGCTGTTCCCTTGCACACGCAAGTACCTTCTCTTCCCTCAGCCGCACTGTGAGACTCGAATTCCCCCTGGACCGCCCTGGTGGCACTCTGTTTCCTCTAGGGATGAGCTTGAGGGCTTCATCCCAGAACCTCTGCCTCTACCAATTCCCAGCTCCCACTCCCCCTCCACCTCTCCGTCTGAGTCCTTTTCTTTGGGACAGAGAGCTTGTGCTGCGTCTTCTGTATGGCACTGGGGTGCAAGAGGTTTCCTCTCTTTCCAGGCTGAATTTTTACTGACTATGAGGATTTAACCCTGTATCTGCTGATACAAAGGGACTTTCCAAGCTGAGGGGTAATGACTTGTTTTCCATTCCTCCTTAAATTTGTCCTGTATTCATCTTCAAAGGGGAGAGACAGAAACAGAGCTAAAAAGGGCTCCAGGAGCTGAAACCAGGGTAAAATTTTTGACTCAAGGCTGTTGGGTCAATGTGATCTAGGTACCATGGGCTGCAAAGAGGTGCCTGAAAAGGCTGGAGTTTCTTCCTCTGGAGAAGACTGAGAGGAGGGAAGATGATGGACTTCAGACAAGCAGGAGAAGATTGTGGAGAGAGAGAAGATGATGTGTTCCTTGTGTCTGCAGTGGGGAAAAAGCAATAGGTTTAGGCTGCAGTGAGGAATGTTTACAGGAGACATCAGAAAAAGCTATGGGTGGTGAAGTGTGAGTCTGGATTGCCTGGAAGTGAGTGTGAAGTCTGAGTTGTCAGCCGTCGGTGACGCTTTGCTAACATCAGCGAAAGGCACTTCTGTCTCACTGCTCTGGGGGAAGAGCAGACAGACTAACTGACCCCATATGGTCCCTTGTCACCACGTACTTCTGTGGTGATGCACGTGATACTCTGTGAAAGCAGCCAGTGAGCATCAACCTTGCCTGACAGGTTGGCATTGCAAAATCTGCTGCTGGAGCTTGCCTTTCCTGAGTGAGGTCCTCTAGTGGCAACCACAGGAGAGATGCTGAGACCTCTAGCAGAGATGTCAGAGCCAGGTGATGCTTTCCCCCAGCATGGCATTCACTCCATCCCTTCACCTGCAAACCCAGGCTGCCTGTGTGGCCGCACCAATGTAGAGTGGTGGGGATGGCAACACATGCACCCTTCCACAGCCCTTCCCCCAGCCTGCCAGAAACAGATCCCCCTGGGCTGTTCTAACGTATCCTTAGGGAAGGTGTAAGACCAGCTGCGGTGACGAGATTTTGATCTTTCCCATTCCTTTTTTTATTTTTTTTTAAATTGACAGTGGAGTTTCCCTTGCCATTTTCAGCAGATCTAAAAAAAAACCCTTCATCGAATATTCAGCATCTTCCCGGCGCGCGGCGGTAGCCAGCGGGGGCTGTGGGTATGCGCTTGCAGAGGGGATGACTCACGAGCCCCGTCTTGTTCTTGGGCCCCCAGGATTCCTCTGCTTCTCTCTCTCTCTCTGCCAGCAGCTTGTGCTGATGGGCCTGTGGCTGCCAGCTCTGACAGGGCTCTGGCTGCAGCAGCGGCGGCAGCAGAGGGGAAGAGAGGCGCCCAGCTTCTTACAGTGGTGAGAAGGGGGATTTTAACTGGAGTATCTGGATAGTGGAAGGAGAGTGCCTGGAGGCTTTACACATAACTCTGGGGATGGGCTGAGGGAGAAATCTGTTTGGGGGGTCTGGTGATTTGAGAGCCCCTAATTTGAAACCTCCTGTACAGATCCCACTCAGCTGTCCCAGGCATCCCCCAGTCCCCTTGCACAGCTCTTCGTTCAAGCTCTTTTCTGCTGGAACCTGAGGCGATGCTGACTCATTTTCACAAACCCTCCCCTGTCCCTCACTCATTGATTAAATTAAATTTCAATTACTTTTTGCTTATTAAAAAAAAACAAACAGTGAAAACAGAAGCTTTTAATTGCAGCAGCTACTTGACTTGTTGCAGCAGGGAAGGGTGTGAGGGTGGTTTGGTGAGGAGGAGGAGGCAGGGAAAGGTGAGTCATGGGTGCCACCTTTGCATGGACACGTGGGAGGACACAGGAGCAGGTTCCTGGCTGGTAGATGTGAGGTGACCTGCTCTCCTCCCTCCCAAGAAGGCAGCCTAAAAATACCAGCTGGTCGCCCCTCACCTTTGAGGTTGGCCACCACCTGTCAGTCCTGGGGAGAGGGGGCATGCTAAAGGGTGAAAGTGATCTTCTTCAGGAGATCCATTATGGGTCCCTTGTGGTTGAACATGGCTAAGCTGGTTTTGATACCCTTGTCCTGCTGGGCTGCTGAAGGTGTAGCTTGCTTGTTAGGAGACCTGGCACACCTTGGCCTTAACCTCTCTGGGAGTACATCCTTCATGGCACCTCAGCGAGCTGGCAAACTGAGGAAAGGCAGTGAATTTCTTCACTTGTGTGTCTGCTGGGACTTGGGGGAGAAGTGTGTCTGCCTGAAGGCACACACCATTTGGCTGCTCCTCTATCCCTCAGATGAGCAGAACAGGAGCAGCAAAGCTGTCCTGCATCCTCTGGGATGTCAGGAGTCCTGGTAAGGGCATCACTTTGGGTGTCTGATTTCCACTGTTGCTCAGTTTTTTTGTTTTTCCCTCTGTGCTCATCACTGCTCATCTCTAGGAAATGCCACCTGTGACCTCAGCCATCATACCTATGTCAGCCGTGTGGGCCTGGAGCACCTGGGGCCCCTTTTCTGCCTGTGACATCTCCTGGGTGCACACTGACAGGTAGTCAGGACTCATTGTCTCTCGAAGAAACCAAGAAAATAAGCTTGTGTTTGAATCCCAGGTGCAGAGAGGGTCTGCCTGTCACAGCCAATTCAGCTGCCGCTCTGCCTGGCGGTGTTATTTTCTGTTCTACAGGCTCCTGTTCACTTTGCTCTCTTTTCCTTTCTCTTGCTTTCCCCGTTGCTCCTCTCTTTCTCTCTCCCTCTCCTCCCTAAGCTGCCTCCCAGCAGAGATTGGCTATTAAGCCAACTGTGCTGAGGCTGCGACATGTGCACAGGCATTAGGAACAAATGACATTGTTTGGGCACTTGCCTCTGTGGCAGCAGTACGGCAGCATGGATCTCCAGGAGAATCTCCGTGAGCAGCGTGCTGCTGGAGAGCACGTGTGTGCCAGGCGTGTGGGAACAATGCGTATACAGGAGGTGTAATTGCCCTTAACTATTTCCTGAGCTGTCCCTAGAATCATAGAATCATAGAATGATTAGGGTTGGAAGGGACTTTCAAGGGTCATCTAGTCCAACCCCCCTGCAAGGAGCAGGGACATCTCCAACCAGATCAGGTTGCTCAGAGTCCTGTTCAACCTGGCCTTGAACGTTTCCAGGGATGGGGCATCCACCACCTCTCTGGGCAATCTGTGCCAGTATTCTACCACCCTCATTGTAACAAAATTTCTTCTTAATATCTAATCTAGATCTATCTCCCTCTATTTTGAAACCATTACCGCTAGTCCTGTCACAACAGGTCCTTTGCATCCTGCAAGTCAAGATGTGAGTCTGTGCTGCTTGAGCTGTCAACATATGGGCGTGTGAGTTTCTTACAGGGTCCATGGGCCCAACAGCCACTCTGTGTCGGTGTAAGTTACCTACAGACCGGTGGGAATGGAGGAGATGCCCGGCTCCCACATGCAGTTGTACAAAAGCCAGGGTAAGTCCACCCCCAGCATAAACACTCTGTGAGCAGCTCTGGGTTCCCCCCACCTTAGCCAAAATGTAAATGCAGATGCATCTTCTGGCATTATGGGAGCAGTGGTTGGAAGGGCTGGGAGCAGTGATGTAGATGAAGTGCTATGGGTATGGCTGTGTCTGTCACAGTGATGAGGGCATGGAGGAGGGGAGGTTTAGAAACACTGGAATTCCCCCTTTAAAGGGGGAGAAGGATGAGAGTGAGGTCTTGCTGTAGCATTTTTTTCCCCTTGAGAAGATTATTCTACTTTCATCATGGCACTTTCTCAGGAGCCTGGATTGTGATGGGTATGTGGTGGCATTCTTCTGTGCAGTGGTGATGACAGGGGCAATATGTGAGAGGGGTGAAAGTCTGGATCATCCTGGAGGAGGAGGATTGAGGAGAAAAGCAGGTTATCAGAGGAACAAATTCAAATTGAATTTATGAGTTAATTTTTATCTGAAGGAAGTGAAATGTCTTTTCCAGATAGGTACTAATAACTTGGTCACGGCTGTGTTTATAAACTGCATTGAGGTGGCTTTTGCTGGGTTGGCTTCTCAGCACAAGGGTGCAAGGTGCTTGATAGTGGGAGAGCTGGGGAAAGGGACATGGCTAGTGCTCAGCAACCCACGTTGGTGGCAGGCAGAGCACCCACGGGTCTTTGCAGGGGGCAGGATTGGCTGAGGGGGGATCATTCTTCATACACCGAAGGGCCGGTGCCTGCTTGGAGCCTGTCTCACTTTATGATTGTTTCCTGATTGGCTGATTCCCCCTCACCGTGACTTGTTTGACTTTCAGGGATTTGCCCAGGAGTGGGTTAAACTTCCTCATTAATAACCAGACAGATAAAAATCAGTCGAAAAGGTAAATGAAATGCTACTCTGACACATCTGATACAGTGGGGGAGGCAAATCCTCCAGACTGGAAAGCCATTGTTTCCCAGGGGTTTTCAGATCTCACATCCTCGATGGAAGCGAATAGACACACCCAGTCCCACGAGAGTAGTGTAGCATGGAGGGAAGGTACAGGGACAGATGGGGGCCAACACAGCTTTCTGATTTTATTTTGGGAGAGGGCTTCGTGAGGGGTAGGCTCTGTGTTTTAATCCCTAGGTTGAAGAGTGAAGTGCAAGGGACAGAGGCAAGACCCAGCAGCTGCACGGCTTCTAGGGGGAAGACTCTGTCAGCGATGAGCAGTGCAAGGGAAGAGTGTGGAGGAAGGGGTGATGGATCCAGGCTTTGGAGAGACCAGCAGTGCCCGGTGCCTGGACGCTCAGACTCTTCCTTAGTGTGGGCAGCACCTCCAGAGACTTATTTCCTCATGACAGTATTAAAAAAAAAAAAATTGTTGGGGAAGTATTTCAGATACCTCTTGCTGTTGTCAAGGCAGCTGTGTAGCAGGCAGTGGTGAGAACAGGCAGCAGAGGCTGGCTGGCTGCTGCTGAGCAGAACTTCTCAGCAGGAGGTCCCGCAGAAGGCAGCGGTGGGCCAGGGTTCCAGCTACAAGCTCCTGAATCTTCATCCTAATTCTCACCTTTGCCAGTGGGAACTGGGCAGTCTGCAGCAGATCCCTCCCTTTTTCCTGTGCCTCTGTTGGAGATAAAAAAGAAAAGAAACAGGTGTTGAGGGAAGAAGGATATAGGAAAACTGACTTGGGAAAATAACTCTGCTTTAATATGGGAAAAACTGTATCTTATTTTGTTGGAACAGATGCAGTTTAGAAGGAGGAACATTAAGGAACACTTTGGGGAAATTATTAATCCAGTAGTGGCATCCAAGAGAAATACTGTAGGAGAAAAAGACCCAAGGGAGACGAAGATGCAGAGTTGCATTAGCAGATAAATAGCGTGTAGCAGGCACTGGGCACTTCCCCATAACTGTGCCCTGGGAAGACCAGCTGGGTCTTCCTTTCCGCAACTCCAGCTCTCCAGTAGAGTAAGAGAGGAATGTGTGGCTCGTCTCTCCCTGTCCTTAGCTCAGCAGAGGCTTTCCCTTGACCTGGCATCGAATTCCAATATCCAGAGCTTGCTCTTTTAAGCATTTACACCTCCAATCAGGCCGCCAGTCCCACTGCCATGTGGAGCCATAAACAGAGATAAACAGTAATTAGCATGGTAAATAGCCTGGCCTTGTGTTTTCTGGTTACAGTATCATGGTAATTATTTCCGGCTCCCTGCCTGTGTACTCCTGCTGCCTGATTTTGTGCTCTGTGCATCCTTGCCAGCCTGATTATTGCCGGACGCATTAGAATTGGCAATTGCTCTTTCCTGTCTCCCATCCGGTCCTTGGAGGGGGACTGGCCTAGGCCCCTTATGCTGAGGTGATCGGAGGTGGTTGAGGGGCAATGGGTGACATCAGACAGTTCTCTCCCTTCTAGGGGCTGTACCTTAATGGGCAGGATGTGAGCCCGTGCTGAGATGACATAGGACAGCATTTTCAGGGAACTTGCTGCTGGTCACGGGGTCTGTGTAATATATGGCGAGAGAAATGGCCAGATGAAGCAGCTGGGCAGCTCCTACCCGTACGTCCCAGTGCTGAGGCTGCTTTTCCTCTCTTCCTTTTGGCTGCCTTGCTGCAGCAAACGGCTTTGTCTCTGACAGGGGGTCTGATTTCAGTCTGGATTTTGCCCAGCAGGGATGGATGTGCACACGCACGCAAGCATCCATGCGGTGGCTCAAGGTCCTGCGCACTGGGGAGGGACAGATCAAACATGTCTCATCTTGGTCCCTTGGCCAGCATCCAAAATTTGGCTTTTCTTAAATGCAGTGTAGTTGCTTTGGCATCTGTGTACATGGGCTACAGCCAGTTGAGAGCCTATGGATTTGGAGACCTGAGACCTTCCTACCAGCTGTGGAACCCGCTCCAGGCCTGTGAGCCAGGGTTCTCTTTTCTTTCTAAACTCTCCCCCAGTTAAAAAAGTCTCTGTTTTGCAACATGCTGTGCTTTTGTCTTGTTCCTGCTCTTCCCCAGAGCTCCTGGCTTACTTTTTCCTTCTGAATGTCCCTCCTCAGCCACCCTCCTGCAGACTACAGCAGGTGAGTTTGTGTCTCTTGCTTTATTTGCATCCAGCCCTTTCTGATATGTGCGCACACAGGTCGGAGGCACTGGAGGCAGCTTCTGGAACTGGGGTAATTGCGCATTCACTCCCTACCTCCCAGTGGCCAGGATATTAGTGTGAGCAATTTGTTACAGCCCTCTCTCAGGTCCTGTTTTATTCATGGTTTCACCTATGAAATGTCACCAAAACGGTTGTGTTTTCTCAGTTATATCTGAACTCTCCCCTCTTCCCCCCCTGTGTGCCTGGTGGGTTGGATTTTGCAGCACTGTAGGGTTCATTGTCAGATGCATTGGCGGCTCCTGGTGTACACAGGCGTGTGCCTTAGCTGACCCAGTTTTTTATTTTGTGGGAGATATATGAGTGTTATTATTCACAAAGTGTTAGAAACATACGCTGAGCTCTCCGAGACTCTCAGGAAGACAAAATAAATGGGCATTGCTGGGGAAGGAATGGCCAGGGGAGAGACAGCTGTTGTTTCTCCCTGAAAAGCACCACGATAGCAACGCTTGATTGTGGTGGTGGCCACAGGCATTTGGGATTAGACACACACAGAAGACAGGGTCCTCAGGATGTCACTGACTTCATATCCATCTAAGGGTGATCAATGAATGCATTGTTCCCAAGAGGTTTTGGCTGGTCTGGTTTTGAAGGCCTGAAGTGCAGGACATTCCCCTGCATCCTCGAGCAGTCTGTGCGTCGTACACCTTGCTCTCCTTATCACTGAATGTCCTGTACTGCAATGTAAGCCTGTTGTTGCTTCTTCTATCCACTGTGGATGCTAAGAATTGAGAACTCTTCTCCTTTTGTAGCAAACTTGTACGTATATGAAGACTGTTATCGTGCCCCTTCTCAATCTTCTGTAGTATAAACAGTTTCATTTTACTCAGCACTTTCCTGGTAGGTTATGCTTTCTGCATCTCTGATCATGGCAACATGATTCTCCTAAGTATTTGCAGGAGTGCTGTGCTCTCCTCCCCCATCACTCTCAGACTGATGGAAGAAAACCTCTCCATCACCCCTGGAACCATAAGTCTTTACAGAGACGCACGCTATTCTTCACTCCTCAAATATGACTTTGACTACATGTCATTTTTTCTAGACAACTGAAGTAATTCATCAGATTTTCTTCACAAGACTTGGATTGGAGTGCATTGCTGTTCGCTAAGGCAATTAATTCTAGCTGAATCTTGGCTTAGATGTGAGTCAAAAAGGTGTCTAAAGGAAAACTGATTTTTTGTGTGTGTCTCCTTTAGAAAGTCGCTGTAGTGTTGATCTAAGGGGCGGAGAACCTTTCTGTTCATTCCGCATAGCACTCGTGCAGCTTGGAAAACCATCTCAGCACTGTAAACCGGCTCTGCTGCTCAGGGAGCTTTGCAGTCGGCGAGCAGATGAGCTTTCCCTGGGCAGCTGTCTTTGAAACCAACCTTCAGGTCCCCTCAGCCATCATACCTCAGGGGTTGTGATTTTGTTACCTACATCCCAGGGTGCAAAACAATGCATGAAAATTATCTACCAGGATTCTGCCAGTCTCGCCTTTCCCCAGTTTTTGTGCCCCGCAGCTAGAAGATCAGGAAGCCTGTCTGTCATATGAGTTAGCAGAAACTCATTCTCCTCTGATTTCTTATTTGCTTCCAACACGTGTGACCTGATCTTCACCTTTAATCTTCAGATCCTCTTTCTGCCCACTTGCAGAATTGTAGAATCACAGAATGGTTTGGGTTGGAAGGGACTTTAAATATCATCTAGTCTCAACCCACCTGCCCTGGGCAGGGACATCTTCCACTAGACCAAGTCGCTCAAAGCCTCATCCAGCCTGGCCTTGAACACTTCCAGGGATGGGGCTTCCACAACTTCTCTGGGCAACCTGTTCCAGTGCCTTGCCATCCTCAGAGTAAAGAATTTATTCCTTATGTCTGATCTAAATCTACTCTCTTTCAGTTTAAAACCATTATCCCTCGTACTATTGCTATATAAGAGTCCCTCCCTGTCTTTCCTGTAGGCCCCTTTAGGTACTGGAAGGCTTCTGTAAGGTCTCCCTGGAGCCTTCTCTTCCCCAGGCTGAACAACTCCAACTCTCTCAGCCTGTCCTCATAGGGGAGGTGCTCCAGCCCTCTGATCATCTTCGTGGCCCTCCTCTGGACCTGCTCAAGCAGGTTGATGTCTTTCTTATGCTGAAGGCTCCAGAACTGAACATGCTACACCAGTACTTACAGCTGCAGGCTCTGCCTGCCTACCTTCTGCAACAGCTGAGAAGTTGCCTTGGTGCATCCCTGCCTCAGTTCCACCCTGTCTTCCCCTCAGCCTTGGTCTCCTCTCCCCATGGCTGCTGTAGGTCCCATTCACCATTTCTGATTTAAAAACTTTTCTTTCCCTGCTTGCTTTTCCTTCTGCTGCTTTGCCTCTTTGCAATCTCACCGCAGCGGCTGTGAAAGCCCTTGCTGGCAGCTGTGTTCTGGGAGCCACCTGCCCGTGCATCTCTTCACCTCTCCCGCTCCTGCTGAGCAGAGCTGAAATGGCACCTGTCCTCTCTCCCTTCCCCCCTCCGTGCCCTCGCTCCCTCGTTTCCCTCTCTGCCGAAAGTTCAACTCGCGTGCAATGACGCAGGCAGAAATGCTAAGTGTGTGCTTAAGACGTATAATAAGCGTTTGGCTCCTACAGGCTGCTCTCTTCGGCTTTGGGCACCAACACGCTTCAGCAAAAAGATGGAAATATTACCTTCTCCGCGTGGAGGGGGGACGTGACTCACACAGGGCTGCCCAGCCTGCCTGCGCCTGAGCTGAGAGGAAAATACAGGCAGCCTGGTAATCCCTGCCTGATGCTTCTCCTGGAGTAGACAGGTCCTGCCTGGCTGTGGAGGTGTTTGCCTGAGAGATGTCGGGCCGCCGGTGATGTACGTGGACATGAAGGTGTAGACCTGTGGACACAGGCTGTCCTTGTTTTGGGTGTTAACGCCTGTGCATATGTGTAGGCAGATGTGTGAGTGATGGAGGGCGTTCGTAGGCACAAGCAGGCCTCCCGGCCCCGGTGGCTTTCACAGCAGCTGGGCTTTCTGCCTGGCTACTTTTCACACCGGTGTGATGGCCGGGGTGATGCGGAGGGTCACTGGGGGCTGGTGCCAGCAGGGAGAGAGCGGGAGATGGAGGCTGTGCCATGGTGGCTGTATCCCAGCTCAGTGGTGGGACAAGCAGCCTTCTCCCAGGAGTTTTGTGAGGCAGCTTTTTTGCCAGGGAGGATGGCATCGTTTTGGCCTGATTTTCAGATGTGAGGGTGCGCTCCTGAAATGCTCGTAGCCACCCTGGGGCAGTCCCCCGAGCGCTGCTCCCCAGCCGGCATCGAGGCAGCTCCTCTTCGAAATGGTGGCTCTGGAGTGCTGATAGTGACAAGAAGGCACGCGTCTTTTCTGCCCTCACATGGGCAGAGCCTTTCATGGGTCTCTTCTTGGCGTATTGTTGTGGGGAGCTGTTTCACGTGGGACCCTTCCTCCTCTTCATCTCCCAGTTGTAAACACTGGAGTCCTTTCCTCCCCCTCCAACCCGTTAGCACCTGCCTGCTCTGCGCCTTGCTGGATCTGGCCCCACGTGTCCCACTGGGCTGCATACAGGGTAGGAAAAGGAGAAGGCTTTTCCTCTCAGAGCCTGTACGACAGAGAGGTGGGTGCGTTTGGGGAGTGGGTGCACCCACGCTGACGGCCGGGTCAGTAGCGTGAAGCTGTGGGAAGAGGCAGGCGCCTTGCATCAAATTCCCAGCCTGACGCGAAGTGACGGAGCAGAAAGAGTGAGCGACAGGGAGGGCGGGAGGCAGGGTGGGAGCGATGGAGGAGCTGGGGGAGGGGAGAGAGAGACTGGTCTGTAGCCTGGGAGCAGAACAGCAAACTGGTTTATTATTAACCATAACCTCTGTCCCTTCCTAACCTTGCATCTGATAAACTGTTCTCTGATTCTTTTTTTTTTGGTTGTTGTTTCTTTTTTTTCTTTAATTCTCCCTCAGGCACTGCTGTAGCTCACATTTATTCTCCAAATTTATATCTTTCTGTCTCTTCTATTTCCTTTCTTATTTGGAAAATATATCGAAGAGGAGTGTGGGACTTTGGAAGAGTTAGAAGCACAGGGGATGCCACATTGGATCAGTTGATCTTATTTGAGATCTTCCTTTCTGCTTGCACTCTGCCTCTGTGGAAAATTAAACCATCCATCCCAGCGAAAAATACAGCCGTGCAGTGGGAAGTTTGGTGAGAAATGCCTTCCTCACTCTCCCCATGGCAGTACACATCTTGATGTGTCAAATTTTGTTTCTATTTAATGGGATTTGGTGTCCAGGGGATCTCCCAGCTGGGTGCTGGTCCAGAATGACCTGCTGTGTGGGGCCTGAACTGGGTCTTGGCAGACTTGGCTTGGCACTCCGTCTGTGGGGTGATCTTGGATGAATCCTCTTTTTTCCCCGGGCCTCAGTTTCCTCATCTCTAAGATGAGAGCTAATTAGATCTATCCCCTTCATCAAGTGATTATATAACATGTCTACAACTGAAAAATGCTAGAGGAGATGCCTTGTTTTGTACCTCAGCAACTGAAAAATACATCAGCTGCCTCTAGGCCTAGAAAATTCCTCACTGGTAGCATCAAGTACATGAAAGGGGGTATTCCCCGTGATAAGGGTGCCATCAGATAGAGCTGAAAAGAGATAAAGTTGTGGAGACAATCACCCCAATGGAAAAAGTTCCTCTTACCAGATATCCTGGGGATTTGATCTTGTTTCATCTTGCTCTGGAGGCCAGAATAAGGATCATTGGATGAAATAAATTTTCAGTTACGTTAGAGGGCAGCTGAATCTCAAACCTTTCACGTTGTGCCTGTTTATGCTTTTAATTGAGGAAAAGGTGTCGTCTCAGCCACCCCTCTACTGCAGTGGTGAGTCCCACAATAAAAAGCACATTTTCCTTTTCATTCCTCTGTTGTTTTATGCCTTTACTTCACAAGCTTCTCTGCCACAGGGCACAGTATGCTGGGGAAGGGTTGGATCCATCAGCACTTTAGGCATCCCCCATCATTTGCGCTGGGAGTTATCTGCTGCCTTCCCCAGGCTTCTGCTGCTCTCAGCACCGCAAGATTGCCTTTGTTGTTATATTGTTTTGGTAAATCTCTCTCCATTTTTCTTACTAGCCTCAGCCACCCTTTTGCTTTTTGGCCTGTTGCTGCTCTCTGCCACTCAGCTGGCTGCAGGCACTTGTCTGGTTTTCCTCAGAGGTTCCCCTGGGTCCAATCCAGGCCAGACCATGGATCAGGACCAGCTGGGATAAAGCAGCCGTGTAGAACATGGCCAAAGTGATGGATGGGTGATGAGAAGGTCTGTCTGTTATCTGAAATGGAGGTTTGCTCTCTTCTCTGTTTTAAGGAGCAGTGAACATGCCTGAGAGGAGACCACAGTCCAGCCCAGTGTGCTCTTCAGCCCATGCTGCCTCCTTATCTGCTCCCTGGAGTAACTGCTGATCAGAGGATGCAGCTTGCCTACTCCACCTTTGCTCCAGCCTCCCTCCAGCTGTGTGAGGGCAGACAGGGGCTGCCCAAAGGAGCCAGAGAGCACAGTTGTGCCAAGAGGGTAGTGGATCTCTTGGGGGCTGTTGACCTCAGCCTAGACAGAGCCTGTCCTTCTGTAACAGGCATTTTACAAGTGTTTACATGCTTGGGGTTAGCTTGCTTACGCTCTCTCCAAAATGAAGCGCTGGTTCATCTTGCATTGAGGATGATCAGGCTGCTGTACGCAGCTCTCCATGGTTGTACTTTGGATGATCAGTGGGGTGAAGCACATGAGGATGGCTTAGCTTCAGTGCTTGCCCGCCAGCTGGGAAACCAGCTCTCTATCCTTAGAGGCAAAGAGAGCAGGAGCGGAGATGAGAAGGTGTTGAGCAAGATGACAAATAGGTTCCACTCTATTGACTCGGTGAGACAGTCCCTTAGAGACAGATGTACCTCAGCCTAGATCCCAGACCAAGGGATGCCTTGGGGAAGCTCAGAGCTGGAAAATTTGCCCAGGATGTTTCAAGACAACACCCCTCTTCCCAGAAGCTGCTCTGCAAACTGCAATGGTGATCTTCCTTTCCTAGACTGAGCTATTGGGTTAAATTTTGTTCTGTCCCTCTGAGACTTCTCCCTCAAATGCAATCCCCCTTCATTATGCTTTTCCTCTCTGCCGTTGTTTTTCATAACACACTGCTTTTTCGTAAATGGTCTTTGTCTCCTGTCTAGAAACCTGCCTGCCACCGTAGCCAGAAGCTGCCCTTTTGTGGGCAGAGATTCCTCTTTCTCTTGCACTCTCTTTGTTTCTCTCCTCTGCTGGAGGGATTAATTTATATTTTTCCTTCTCACCTCTTTCTGAGCTGTTTTCTTTTACCATCCCCTTCTCCACTTGTCTTGACCTGTTCTGGATGAGGAGGTTGAGGTGAGGAGGTATCACAGCTTGCAGCTGTTGCAGATTGACAGCATCATTCAGTGCAACCAGAAACGGTCCTTGTGTGCTCAATCATCTCTTTCAGCCTTGCCACACCACTCTGGCCCTGTAAAAGAGAAAACCAGGCAGGTTTGTGCATGTGGATGTTGCTTCCCTGCAGCATTGTGTGCTGCTACGCTTCCCGTCTCAGCCCTTCTTCAATGTTACACCTCTCGAGGGGTTTCTTTTCCAATGCGTAGGATGATGCTGTATGGTTCAGGTCGGGGGGAGGGATGGCAGCACCCAGCAGATAGGAGGAGGGGATGTGCAGGGCCCAACTCTGTGTGCCCCTGAACCCTCTATGCAGCTAATGGGCAGGTTGCAGCCTGTGTCTGGTACATGGCGGTTCTGGAAAGGGAGAGCGACCGTGGCACCATCATGCCATGATTGTACAAGGTATGGGTGCAGGTGTGAGAGAGGGTGCTGTGGGGTTCTGCTCTGGCAGATCACAGGTGAAAAGAATAGTGATGTCTCAT
Organism: Tetrax tetrax; assembly: GCA_009806455.1. Taxonomy (NCBI): domain Eukaryota; kingdom Metazoa; phylum Chordata; class Aves; order Otidiformes; family Otididae; genus Tetrax; species Tetrax tetrax. The sequence goes on along the minus strand of WHYT01017478.1, from coordinate 822,811 downwards.
CCAGACGCCCTTTGCTGATGACAAAGTCCCTTTTCTGGTCACAGAAGTGCAGAATAGCTGCTGGTGGTTGACAGTCCTTCCTCAGGGAGCCCCGATGCCCAGGTGCCACAGCTGGGGCCAGAGGCACGTTGGCAGAGTGACATCATGCCCAGTGGTGCTGAACTGGAGAAGGCAGGGACCTGGGACTTATGGGTAGGTACCAGAGGGGAGCTCTGTGCTGGAGCAATGGGACAACAGGCTCTTGGGAGGGAGCTGCCATCCATCCAGACCGCTGGGATCGGGAGGTGGCACAGGATGTGATTGCTGGCTCTGTGGTTGGGAGCGCTGGGCTAGCTCTGAAATGCATCGGCAGATCTGTGTGAGGAGCTGTGCTTAAGAGCCACAACACTGAATCACTTCCCAGAAATCCCCTGTCAGTCTAACCATAAACAGCGGGGAGAGTGGAAGGTGGGGAGACGTGTTTCTTCAATTTCCTACAACAAAGCAAGCGTAAAGGGGATTAGGAAGGCAATGCTGGGGGAAAAGAGGGAGAGGTTTGGAAGGGAGGGGAACATTAAGATTGAGAAGGATAAAATGCAGATTGAAGTTGTTGAACTAGAACAGAAGAACTTCTCAGTCTATATATTTAGCTCAGTGAGATATATAAACAGAAACCTACAGCCAGCTCAGCCACTTCTCCCCCAGTGGAGTGAGTCATCAGCCCTTGGATCTAAAGTTAGGTTCACGTCAGAGCTTACACTTTCTCTCTCTCTCTCATTTTATTTTTCTCTTTCTATTTTGAAGGGTGTGGGAAAAGCTGAGCACCGTCTCCTGGAAGCAGCAAACATAAACCCGCAATGGCAACAGATGCCGGACCTGATGCCCTACCTGGGAGTGCTGTGAACAACCCTGCTTTGTGTCTGGCTGCTCCTCTTCCTTGCAGAGGGATGAGCCTGGGGATGAGCTCGGCAGACCTGTGTCTGTGCCTAATCTGGGCACACAGCAGACCCAGCTCCGAGGGGTCTGTGCACTGTGCAGCTGAGCTGGAGAGTGGGCTGGGCTGCAAAGCCCTTCCTGGGGACAACAGCAACAGGATTCACAGCGACGGTCAGTGTTTGTCTCCTGTGTGCTGCGCAGGAGAGCAGGATCTGCCATCAGGGCTGGCAAGAGGGACCAGGGCTGGGCCAGCCTGGCAGGAGGCAGGCTGATGCCCATGCAACTTGACTAGAGGATGCCTTTAAATCCAGTGTAGGCTGCTGCCCAGCGGGCTCAGCCCACAGCCACCTGCAAACCTGCAGAGGAGACAGCTGCATCTCCCAGAGCTATCCCTGCAGCCTCTCTGCTTTGATACGACTCCCCCTTTCCTGCTTGTTCCCCCTCGCCCAGCCCCTTCTCTGAAGCAGTTGTAGTGAATCACATACTTTCCCCACAAACACCCCCCATTCCTGCTGGCTCAGACGGTGACAGGGACGATGTAGACTTACCCGTTCCTCTCAAAAATCGCAGAAGGGATAGGGAGGGATTCTTGGAAATGCTCTGAATGCATCTGTAGGACCAGCTTGTGCCGTGCTCACCTCTGGTGCGACCCACCCCCAGGTCACTCACAAGAGAGCTCACACATGTCCCTCAGAGCAGGTGACAAAACTCATTGAAAGCACCTTGGAGGTGAAGACGGCGCCCTGTGACTACTGTGAGCTGCAAGACAAAGAGGCAAAAGAGCCATTCATCTTCAGACCCTTCCCTTGAGGATAGTGGAGAGGAGAGTCTGCTCAGGGAGGGCAGTAGCTTCCCACTCCAAGGCTTGGTGATAGCACTGGGATTGCCACTGTGGGGGATGCCTGCGGTATACATACCAGCAAGCCCACAGAAATCCTCCCCAGTGCATGGGGAGGAATGTGGGGACAAGAGGGCTCTGCTCTGGAGCATGAGCTGCCCTGGGCTTGCTCTTTTCACCAGCTCCACATCTGTGAAGGGATGAACGGGGTGGCTCTGTTTCCCCATATCCCCTCCTTCCAAGCCTGTTGTGTGTTTTTATCAATTTGGTGGGTTTGGCTGAGTGAGAGTTCAAATGTCTTGTAATCCCAATGGTGCGGGTGCGCTGGAAGGCGAACAGACATGATCCTGAGGTGTGGGCATCAATGCTGACCCATGGATTATCCTGGGTGTCTGTTTACCTGCATCTGTCCTCCTGTGCCCCTCTGTGTGTACCCTTCATCTTCATTTACTATTTCATTTCTTTCACCTCTCCTTGCTGCCCTGTTTCTCCCTCCTGTCTCCTCCTCTCGCTCTCTCTCCTGCCCTCCTCCTCATTCTCTTTTTCTCATTTGATATTCATGCATGAATAAATTCAATTGCATTTTTTTCCCTGTTCCCCCTGAAGGGGCTTGTTGGTGAATTGCAGGCATCTGAAATCATATAATGCTCAGATTCATCATTTCGGGGACAGAATTGAAGCCCTTCTCCTTCTCAGGAAGGACTTGATAGATGCTTTTTACGAGGAGGGGGAGTGGTGAGTGTCTTGTGGCTGGTGAGGAGGAGACCAAGGGGATTACCCTTGGCAGCCCAGAGTGTTCATCCCAGGGTGTCTGCAGGAATGGGGAAGGCATACGTAGGTGTGTGTGTATGGGAGTGTGAGTGTCTGTGGTTGCTTGCGTATTTGTTATGTGCGGTGCTTGTGGTGTGCTTAGGGAAGAGTAACATCTCTTAGGGGGCTACCAAGAATTGGCTGAGGAAGGAGCTGTCTCAATGGGTTGCTGGCAGCCCGGCACCCAAGTATTCAGAGTGATCATCTAGAGATCTGCCCAGACACCCTCCTCAGATGACTTTTGGGATGATTGCATGGCTCTGGTATCACCCAAAACCCTGCTGTGGGTCTGGGGATGTGCCTAGAGCTGTATGCCATCGTACTAAGAAATTGTGCATCACAAAAATGATATTCATCCTGCACTTCAATGGGCTTCCTGATGTGGATGGGCATTTGCTGTCTCCCTGCTCCTACACGGGAGCCCTCTGGCCCACGCAGAATGGAGGCATTCAGGGTAACCATAGCCATCTTTGGTGCCGAAGGTCGCTGGAGGTAGTGTCTTGCGTGGCTTCAGTACAAACAGGCTCTCTGCACTGGCAGGGAGAGGTCCAGCCAGCACAAATACTTATCCTGGAATAAAATCTCTTCCTGGCTTGTGGAAGATGCATGAGTTTACCATGAGACGGCAGCCCGTGTCAGAAGCTATGAAAAAAGAAAGGCTGGACTTGCCCAAGGAAGGGCTGTTTTTCATAAGAGTTACTAATCAGGTAACAACATTCCCGTCATTTATAACTCTGCTCCATTTTTTTTTTTAAGCACTCCTGGTGCACCCTGAGGATCATCTGAGGGCTGAGTTTGTCTTTCAGGAGAGGAAACAAGATTAGACACTTTATGAAACACAACAGTGTTCTGCTAAAAGCAGACAACAGCCATCGTCTTTGCTCCGGAGACTTTTCAGTCCCTCAAGAGACTGCGGAGATTCCAACCACCTTGTTGAGGCTCCAGAAAGCTTGGCTTACATGATGGAAATGGCCAGGGGCTCCATGACTTCTGCCCAATGCCCCTGGCATGGCAAAGCCAAACTACATGGAGATGGACAGCAGAGGAAAGGAGGCATACCAGGCATTTGTCACCCTAGACGGTGAATGCCCATGAGCTACCTTGAGGTCAAACCAGAGGTGCTCTGGCTTTACTGCAAGGTGGGCTTGCTCCATTGCCTTCCTGTGGACAGTTAACAACCAAGGGCCTGTTTTGTAGTACAATTAAAATGCTTGGTTTCCCAGCCATTTTTAGGTCAGATGTGTTAATTACCCTGACCCATCTATTCTAGCTGCAAACGCAAAGTCTGCGACAGCCAGCACAAATGTCATCTTGGTGGGGAAGGGCTGGAGAAGGCTTTGTGTGATCCTGCGAGGAAGTGGAGGAGCTTCTGGGCTGCAGCACGTGTTGTACCACACCCCAACTGGGAGCTGGGTGTTTTTTAGCTGCTTATTTACAATATATGTCTGTGGTAGATGCAAGAGTATCTCCATCTCTCCTGACATCCAGGGTTTTATTGGTCTGAACAGGCAAAACCCATGAAGAGCCTTGAGGACTGTGGTGGCTTCATGCAGTGTCTCTTTCCAGCTCAGCTCAGGGATGCTCAGGAGGAAAACTGAAGGTTGATGCTGCAAGGATGAGGGGCCTGTGCTGGTGTGGCACGGGCTGCTCAGTGGTGGGAAGGGACCAGTGGGGGAGATGGCTGGGCTGACCCTCCATTGGAGGGGGCTTGGGGCAGCCGTACTCTGTTCTAGCCCTGAGATGGTGGGATCCCTGCATGTCATCCATCCCTCTCATTTCCTCCCAGCTTCACGAAACACAGTAGGAAACTAATTTGCAGTGAGTTGTTCCCACACCCTGAGTTCCTGTAACAGATTTGGGAGTAGGATAGAGGGAGGAGGGACTGGTTTTGAGGGAGGGACTTTTTGGGGGGGCTGTTAGGTTGTTTTTTTTCTCTTCCCAAGGGGTAATTCTCTAACCTGTTTTGTCTGTGACCTGTGGAGGGACACATGCTCGCAAGTTCAGGGCAAGGCAAGCACGCCAAAGCCAGTGTCCATCAGAAAAGAGAGGGGAAAATCAACTGTCCTAAGACCCCACTGTGGATGCCAGTGTGCAATGGTGTGTGAGGAGATTTCTTCCTTTCCCCTGGTCTTGCTAAAATTCCTGCCTTATGCGCCTCTAATTGTAGGTTTCCCCTCAAGACATTTGGTGTCACTGTAAGGACGGCATTTCTCTCTCCCTCTCTGCCTGTACAGTTATTCTCTCTCTCTCGCTGTGCAGTTTGCTCCATAAGCTGTTGGTGAACATACCGTAAGACACAGATAGCGAGAGACAGACAGACAGAAACCACACACCAGCCCTTCCTCCTTGCTTTCCCACCATGGAATAGCTAAACTTGCCCCTACCCACACCTCCCAGCTCCCCACGATTATTTTGACCCTCTGTTTTTTTTGGAAGGAAGCTTCTGTCACTTCTTAACACCACTCGCCTGGAAAAACACACATGCACACGCAGACAGAGCCCCCCAAACCCTCCTGCAAAGGAAGGGTTTTGTTTTTTTTTCCCCTCTTTTCTTTTGCTCTGACTCCAGAGCCTCAGACTCCAGCCTGAGCAGCCACAATTTCTCACCATGTATTCTCCTTTTAAACCATCTCCTTCCTGCACACGCTCAGTCCTTGCAGCCACGGATCTAACACAACTCCCCGCTTCTCGCCTGCAGGTTCTTTGCTCCCCGTCACTCAGCTGATCCTGATCTTTTTTTTCCTTCTATTTTTCCCCCTCCCCGGGCACTGAGGTGTGTGTGTCTGTGTGTGAGCGTGCCTGTGTGCAAGGGGGGGGAGGTGGAGGGGCTTTTTTTTCTTTTTCTTGGTGGGGGAATTTTTTCAAAGCGTCTTCGTTATTATTTTATTTTGCTTCTCTGACTTGGACACTTCTCCCTTGGAGATTTCTTTTCCATGCAAAGGTAGGTGAGACGCATGCACACCTGGCTAACCTTATGTCTGTCTCGTTTCGCTTGGTTTTTTTGCTGTCCTTTTCGTAGAAAACTTGCACCCACCCGTGTACCTGCATCATTCCTGTTTTGTTTCGTACCTGTTTCCTCTCTGGCAGAAGTAAAGGCTGAGGGTAGACATGTCTGTAATGTTAATAATTCTGTCTCTCCGGAGAGGAAAGTTATTTCTCTGTGCATGTCCAGCTGTACACGCATGTCCGTCTGCGGTGCCCATGTATGTGAGACTGCCTCCGTTTCCCCAACAAGTAGCAATCATTGATTTTGGTGTGTGTTTTGGGCAAGGGTAGTGGTGGAAAGGGAAACAACTGTGTGACCAGCAGTTCACATCCATGAGCAATTGCAGCAGGGAATGTGTTTCTCACACATATTCAGCAGCTCTTTATACATGACTATGAATGATACAAGGAGTGTGAATAATCCCAGGATTTTCACATTTAGCCCTGGTTAGTTTGTACTGGTATGATGGGGAAGGATGGTGGGAAAGAGGAAGGGTTACAAAATCTCCTCCCTGGAGAGGCAACTGTCTGAGACTTGTCTATATATAACTTTTCTTAAAACCATCTCACTGTTCAGGGGCTTCTTGGGTTTGGGGTATTTTTTTTTTTCTTTGCAAAGCGAGAGTTGGGTCTTGGGTTTAGATTTCATAAATTGTCTTTTACTGTTTTGTTTATGATTATTATTGCATTTCAGTTGCCTGTGCAACATCCAAAGTGTCTGAAAAGGGATAGGGAATAGGATGTACTTTAATATAGCAAATGCATCATCCTCTGTACATCACTGGAAGCTGTTGGCTGGAGTCGGGGGGGGAGAAATAGAAAAAATGAAAAAGAAAAGAACCAGAAATAATATTAGGCGTTGTGGACTGCCAATTATCTGGCATATTTTCTGCCAACACTGGTTTTCGTAACACTCTTGATGGATACCTTTTCCTTCTTGGTAACAGCAGCTGTGTGAAAAGTACCAAGGGCTTTAAAAAAAAAAACAAAACAAAACAAAGAAGAAAACAACATGCATCATTTCCCTGCAAATTATTACAAAGAAAAATGGTAAACATCAGAAAAGCAGAACTTGCTCTGCATTTTCTCTCTGCTAATAGGAAGCATTTTTCTCGTTGATCCGGGGGTTGCTAGTGGTTCTGTATCTCTGTTGCTTAGAAGACTGCTATGTCAATTGTCAGTTGTTTCTGTGTGCTATTGCAGAGCTCTGGGTCTTAAATTTGGGCTGGTGATTGAGGATTTATTATCTCAGAAGACGGAAGAGATCTGCTAACCCTCTATCCCCCTCACCCTTCACATTTGCACTCCAGCATGTAAACTTCTCTGATGGTGGAAGGAAATCCGCAAGCTCATTATCTTCTCAGCACCCTACCTGCAAAGAAACTTTTAATTCAAAGCCCTGGGAATGGGAATTCCAGAGCCATGTTTCTGTCCCCTTTCTCCTCTATATTTTAAGAACACCTCTTGAGCATCTCACTCCCAGCCATCACTGCCCCATCCCCTGGGTCTGGGCAGGAGTGCAGCCTCGGGCAGGAGGCAGCTGCCCGCTGCCTGCAAGGGCTTGTGCTGGTGGACTTCTGAGAGCATTTATTTCTCTCTCTGTTAAATAACAGAATAGTTTCGTGGCATTGGCATCGAATGTGAGCGTCCTCAGAATGGCAGCAGCGCACACCCCCATTGGTGAAGGTCTAGTGCCACGATACTAGGGGAGCTGGGAAGCAGGCAGGGATTGAATCCGGATCTGGGCATCTCGCTAGATTCCCTGCCCGCAGGGCAGGGCGTTTGGACCAGGCTGACTGGGAGAGGGTGCGGTACCTCTCTGGGAAAGCCTTGGCCATGGCTGTAGCAGGAAGGTGAGGAAAAGCAGTTTTCCTGCAGATCTCACTGGAAAGCATCTTTCCAAACACTGGCCACCTCGGTGCACCAGCAGATGCACACGTGCCTTGCCAGGAGGTCTGGTGGTGAATATGTCAGGGGTGCATGGAGGGAGCTTTGATCTGCCACGTCTGAGAGGTTTGCCTTGTGAAGCCTGGATCGATCTGACAGTGTCTATCATAAAGTGGGGGTTATGCCAACTTGTTTCATGTTTTTTTTTCTCACAAATTTTCCCCTTGTTGCTGCCTTGGGAGTGTTTTCAGACAGTGGACCTGGCTGGAGCAGGGCCAGCACAGCCACAGCCATCGAAGGGGCGAGGGGAAGTGTCGCGGGAGGGGTATACTGATTTGCGAGGAGCTCACTGCTTGCCTGTGGGTGTTTCTGGGTAGGCCCAGTGACCTTGGTTGGGATATGAGGAGACCGGTTGGGCTGCTTGGGGTCTATCTGTCTACCTGCGATGCCCTGGGGACTTTCTTGTGTTCCCACCCTTGTCCCCACCAAGAGAAGCACCTTCCTCGTTAGTCCAGCCCTATGCCCCAGGCTGCAGCTCTGGCTTCTCCTCTGGTCCTGGGCTCCCTTCCTTCCTTCATTTGATCAACCCACTTCACGCCTGGCCACATTACTGCTGCCCGACCTGGTTTTGGAGAACCAGATGTGTCCATGCCCAGTGCAATGTGGTCCCAACCTACAGCCCTACTTAAGTGTTACAGCCCTACCCTGTTCTGTCCACAAAAAAGCACAGCAGGAGGATAGCCCAGATCAGGCTGGCTTAGGCTGAGCCCTGGCCACCTTTGATTTTGGGAAAAGCTTGCAATTCCGGGCTGTGCTGCAAAGAAGCCATATGCTTGGTCAGCTTTTTTTCCTCGGGAAAAAAAAAATGTTGAAACCCATTTTTATTCATTTTTCTCAAAGAGAACAAGTAGCTACAGCTGGAAACTCATGAAATGCGCACACAGTGTTAGGAATCTTTAAAAGAGCTGGCCACTGATTTAAAAGAAATTTGATCTTTTATTAAATCAAAGTCCTAATCTTGCAAATGGAAGCAAGCAGGTGAACAGCTGCACTTGCACAGAGCCCTGCTGAGACTGCTGGGTCCATGGATGGGCTCAGAAATCAAGTGGCATAGGTGGATCTGCACCGTCAGGTAGTACCGCTTCTTTAGCTGTATTTTTAAAAATCTATAAGATGGGATAACATAGGGCTGATTTTAAGAGCATTCAAGAACTACAAAACACGAACCTGTTATTGGAAAGTAAAGGTTTCTTCCCATTTATGCAGAGGTGCATCGCTGTTTATAATGATCTAATGTAGTCAGCTTATTCAGTTTATTCATCTGTGTCTGAAATGTGTACCTTAAAGCTCTTCGAAATCGCCTAGTGGTTTGAAAAATGTCTTATACTGATACAAAATTTATTTAAGCCCTCTAATCATAACTCAGACTGCATAAATCAACCCACTAAGTTGGTAATAAACTCCTCACTTTCCCGGTACTTGTCAGGCCACCGTGTTTGAAGCACTGCGGTGTGCCCTGAAGAGCAATAAGCCGAGTGTATCGGGGACTAATTGCTATGAGATCTCAGAAAACGCCTTGTTGCTTGTCTGGGGCTGGAGGTGTGTGCTGCTGTGGTCGCACAGGAGGGAGGTGGTCTCTTGACTAAGCCAGGCTCGGTCATCAGAGGCTTTGTAGGTTGATACTGGTCCTTACAGCCCGTGGGTGAGTGGAGATGCTGCGAGCTCGTGGTGTGAAATGCTTCTTGTTGGTGCTTTCTGCAGTAGCTTGTGTTTCCCAGCGCTCGCAGAGCGCAATACAGCAGCCCCATCTCCATGTGAGCAAGACAGGATCAGAGGAGGGCCTCAGAAAAGAAAGGCTGTCCACTCTTATCAAGTGTGTGTGTATTTAAAAAAAAAGGCATCTGGTCTCTGCTTTTGACATAACTGTTGTCTGCAGTGCAGGCACCACATCCTGCTCCATCATACCTCAATGTAAAGCTTGACGGGTCCATCCTGGGGAGGGCTGGCAAGTGGCATTTCCATGCAAAACCTCTGGAGCTTGGGGTTACAGCTGCACGGTCAAATGGGATGGAGAGGAGCTGCTGACCTATGCCCTTGGTAGCTGGTGAACTGGTGAGTGCTGGGGGTTTTGCTGCTGTGATGTGGATGCCAAAAAAGTATTTGTGTAGTGTGATCATTGTGGGGGGAAGAATTTTGTTTCCTTTCTTTGCAAATTGGCAGAGTTTGACTGTGGCTAGCAAAACAGTGCTGTCTGGAGAGCACAGGTGAGGTTAGTGGGATTAAACGTTTCCCAGGTGTTGCATCAGTGTGCCTGGCTGACAGGATCGATGGAGTCGCTTTCCAGGACAGAGGTTATGAGTGGATTTTCCTACAGGTCAGACTGGCTGGGATGGATGGGATCTGCTTTCTGCTGCTGCAGTGTGTGTGTGTGTGTGTGCAGTGCTCCCAGCATCATCTCACATCTCTTTCCAGAGTGGGGACTTTTGGCAGTGGTGATGCGCTCAGTTGCTCCTTTTCCTTGGGCGTAATTTTTTTCCCCTTTTTTGCCTTTAGAGCCTCTCTAAGTTTGCCAGTGGGGGTGGTGGGATTTGGGGGGTGGGTGCAGCTGTTTTACGGACTCTTTTGTACTGAGTTTCCTTGCAAGGTTTTCTGCTATGGGGAGGGATTGGACTTGGACTACGGGGGTCCATTTCAGGTCTATAGTCAGATATGCTTGCATTGGTGTCTTTGCTGCTTCTTGGTGTTTTCTATTCAAGCAAGCATCCAAGCTTTGATTTGTTTTGCTTTGGTTTTCTTTTTTTTCTTCCTGGTGGCAGCTGGAAGAGAAGGGGACTTTTCAGGCTTATATAAACGAGTAGCAGTGTCACTAGTGAAATCATGTGGGATGCAGGGAGCCATCACAAGGTCCTGGTCTATCTACTGACCTGAGATCGAACAGCCCATAGGCCTTTGCAGAAAGGCTACCAGTGTTGTCTCGCCTCTGCTTCTAGATGAATTCCATCTTCATAGTTATATTTCTCTCTGATATCCCCTCTCCTTTCTAGAGGCAGAGCCTGGGGCATCATCACACTCCACATAGCTTCAGCTCCCTTCCTGTTTTTGTTTTTGCCAGAGTTAGTTTGCTCCAAATGTGCATCTGGGTTTATGCAGATTATGTCTTTTGGAGGCAGTGGCGGGGGGGGGGACACAGTGATCTACAGGGAGGGAGAGGTGTAAGATATAACTCTTGATGCTCTCCAAATCCCTTAGCATTGTGTTCCCTTTAGATGTGCTGTTTCCTCTCTCGCTTCTTCCCACCTGCCTTTCCACCCTGGGGAATCTCCTCTCCAGATGTGAGGGGTGATGTGGATTGAGACAAAGCCTGGAGGTGAGGTGAGGACGTGTGTGCAGGGGTGGGAGGTTGCATCCAGTGTTGCGTTGTGACAAGGAGCACGAGGTCTCCCGTGGTCTCCCTGCTCCTTGTCTGCTGCTGTTTTGTTACACGCACTCACTGCAACAGTCCTGAAGGAAAATTGGGTCAGGCTGGGCACTGGGCCCGGGACAAAATGGGCAAAGAGGTTGGTCTGGGAAGGGTGATGTGAAAGGGCAGAGCTTTTTGCTACCAGCTTCACCCAGGTGGGAGCAAAGAGCCTGGCCCCAGCCCCAGGCTGCCTTTTTCCATCCACCCGCAGCGGAGGTGCAGCGCCAGCAGCTGCAGCACTGGGGACCATCTGCACTCGTGGTGGGCAGGAGCTGCAGCTCCGTTCCCCCCGGATTGGGCTTCTCCATGAGGTATGATCAGGGTATTTGCACGTTTTGCCTCTCCTGCAAGTGCTTTGCATTTTGGCTCAAGGTGAAGGTGCAAGGGCAGCCCCAAGGCCATCACTGCTGGGAGCCTATGAGACCACTGTCTTCCTCTTCATCATCCTCATAAGATCAGTCTTAGTTGATGTCTTCATTACTGATCTGGAGGAGGGTGTAAACAGCATGTTAATGGCTTTCCTGAATGATAACAAACCAGGTTTGTGCCTGCTGAGGGGAATGCAGAAGAATAACACACAGGGAAATAGCGAGGTCAGAAATATGGGCAGAAAATAACATAATGAGATTTGTCTTCGCAAAAATGCAAGCTAATGCATCTGGGGGCAATGTAATCTGAAAAATGCTGTCTGAGGGCCTGGTGAGGGGCGGGGAGGGGACGGTGCACGCAACGAGACTGAGAAGTGATGGTAGATGGCATATCAGACAGGGGCTTGTGGCGTGACGGGGCCAGCAACAGAGACATCACGATGGCAGCCCACCTCTGCAGTCAGCCCAGGCAGCGGCCCTGCGGGAAGGCAGTGCTTGGCACCTCGCTACCGGCAGGCGAGAGGTGGCTTCCAGCGCGGATCTGCACGGAACGACTGCAGGGCTAGGGAGATTAATTTATGAGCAAGGATTGAGTGCTAAAGATGTGTAGCTTGGCTAAGTGGTGGTTTAAGTGAGAGGACATGACAGGAATCCACTCACGTGAAAAGTGCCTGCGTGCCTGATGAGGAGGTGTCACTGTGAGCAGTGCCGACCAAAGGAGGCTGCAGGGAGGGAAAGGGGGCAGGTTGGAAGGGGAAAACACCAGCTCTGGGGCAGAACCTCCCCATAGATAGGTCTGTTAGAGTGGAGAGTCATCCTGAAAAGGAGGTTTTTGGGTGCCTATTTGTTTGGGACACCAAAAATCAGAATGTTTCATTGAAAGCAAGCATACATATTCTCTGGGAAGCAATTGGACAAGGCTGAGGTCTTCAGTAGCACTAACCTCTGGGTCTCAAGTGCCCCACATAGTTAAGACCAGGTAATGATTTTCCACTAGGAATCTTCCTTTGCCTCTCTACCTCCTCAACTCAAAGAAACCGTGTTGCTCCTGTGCTTTTTAGTCTCTCATTGTTTATCTTTTCCCCATCATCCAGTAGCATCTTTAGTGTTCTCCACAACTTCTCCTTCAGGCTTGGCCAAAGGCTTCTTAGCAGCATAAGCAGATCCCTGCTTTGCTGTGCCAGGGATGGGGACCAGAGGCATGGCCAGGACAGGGCTGTACCAGCCACATGAAGGGGAGGTGATGTGGTGGATGTCACTTCTGTGTTAAGGGTGGGAGAGTCCAGAAGATCTGGGCTGGCTCTTCCTACAGCTGTGGGGTGCTGCTTATGGCATGGAGTGAGGGGAGGGCCTTGCAGAGGCTTTGGGATGGAGAGCTTGCTTATCTTTATTATCTTTCCTTTTTCCATGATAAGTGCCTTGTGCTGACCTCACTGCTCCTTCCCCTGCTTGGTGGGATGGGGGAATTTCTTCTCTCTGTCTCGAGCAGGAGGAGGGCTCCGAAATCACCCGGGTGGACAGGGAGAGGCTATCAAGCTCCCTGAGCAAATCTGGCAGAGGTTAATAACACGTGGGATGATAAGGCACAGCAATCACCCAGCATGTGGCCGAAGGGCAACAGATTGTGGGCATTTGACCAAGCGAGGCAGCAGGTAGACCCTGCCTCTGGTGCAGGCCACGGATGGTGTGTTTCAGGGGCGCGCGGGCACACTGGCACCTGTGAGCGATGGATTTGGGCACTATTTGTAACGCTTTCTGCTGGGTTCTGCCACGTCCCCTTGCATTAGGAAGTGCTGAGATGACAGAGATGCAAAAGCTCCTCTTTCAAATTAGCTGCTAATAAAAGTGACCCTGTTCCTTACGGGTACTCGTACACCTCCGCACACATACAGGCAGATGAGAACAGGCGCTGCCTCACATGAACAGGCAGAGAAACATGCCGATGCCAGATGAACATAAACACGGAGGGAGCCGCGTCCTACTAATTATATTGTACCACAGCAAATGCTCGAAATGTGAAACCTGTATGACTAACGCATCCCCACAGCCAGACGCATGCATCAAAGATAACACACCACCGGCGCTTGCCATTTATAGCAACAAACAAACGCGGGCTCACAACCGTGTACAACAGGCCAGCCCGGGAGGCACAGGCACACACGCATCTACCAAATGGGGTCACCCCCACGCACTCATAAACACACCACGCAGTCAGGGACGTCCTTAAATAAGTCTGGGTTTGCGTGAAGCTGGCCACAAAAGCCATGCCCCAAGATGCTCATCAACTTTCAGATGGATATTTGGAGTTGATAAGCAAATATGTGTGCCGTGGGTGCTGCTCTGATCGATGGGGCCATCTTGCCCTCCTCTGTGACCCCAGCTGGAGGTTGTCATTTTTGTCCCTCTTCTGCAAGGCCGTGGCGGGGTGTGAGCAGGACAGAGAGGCTGCCACGTGTCCTGCCGCTTCTGATTAGCAGGTGGATGGTGGTGATGGGTGGTCTGTAAAGGCCTTGCGTCCCCTCAGGATGGGAGGTGCTGTATACATGTAAGGTTACTCTTAAAGGAAATATACTCTGCACTTTCATCTCGGGTGCAGGCCCTGGTGTGCCCATGTGGGGAGGAAGGAATGGCCCTCGGGCCGCGTGAGCTGGTGAGGGGTGTGGGGTTAAGGATGGTGGTGGGGAAGGTGAACTCAGTGGATGCTCCTGGGAGGGGAGACATCCTGCTGGGCTCTGGGTGGATCGCCTCCAGCACTGGGATGGTGCTCTGGGGACCTGTCTCTGGTATTCCCCTCTCCTATCTGGCTGCCAAAGGCTCTTTTGCTGGCAAGATGCCGTAGTCTCCCCTATCCTGTCTGCACCCTAGGCTTTTTCAGGAAAGGCCTGTGTGAGCATTGCAAAGGTTGCATCAGTCCTCCCTCACCCACAGTCCCTGAGGGTCCCTCTCTGCCCAAATCCCTACTGAGGAGGGGTGGTGAGGAGCCAGGAGACTGCATCAGCTGGGGCCTGATGCCTGCAGGACACTTTGGGCCGGCTCGCTCGTGGCACTTTGGTCGGCTGTGGTGTGTGTGGTGAGTCATGGCATTAACAGCCCCGGGATGCCAGCTGCAGCCCTGGAGGGGAGCATGTCTCAGTAGAGACCTCTGTCAGCAGCACACACCAGGAGATGACATTGGCCTTTGGGGACAGACAGCCCCAATCTGAAGCACTTCCCCTGAATCCTGACATCTCTTTTTTTTTCTCCCAAGCCATCTCCCCTGCTCATTAAGTCCACTGTTTCCCTTGCCGTTTCAGAGCATCCTTCTCCCTTCTTCCCCAGTGGAGTATGGCAGAACCAGGTGCTTTCTCCAAAGCGGGGAAGGGCTGAGCCAGAGGCTGGCAGCTTCTCCCCATGCCTGCCAAGTCAGTGAGCTCCCTGCCAGCACACGTGTCCGGGGCAGGTGTGCGTGCCGGATGCAGGACCAGCGGGGGCTCGGCTAGGGATGGTGGTGGTTTTAAATGGCCCTTGGGGATGGACCGTGAGAGGAGGAATGCAGACTTGAGACCTGGCTCTGGGGAAGGCTTTGGTGCAGGCTGTGCAGAGAGAGAAGCAGGAGGAGCTGCCAGCCCACAAACACTTTCCCTTCCCCTGGGAGGGAAGGGCAGCAGGTGTAGCATCGCTCCTCCAGCCGTATGCGACTTTTGCAGGGGAATGTTTTTGTGCATTTGGAGGGCATTTGGCCAGAAAAGAAAAGTCAGAGGTGGGGAGGATTTGATTTTCACTGATGGGTCTGGCCTGCCACCACCGCCTGAGCAAAAGGCCAAGCGGGAAAAACGTGCCTCTGGCCGCTCCATAACCTAATTGTCCTCTGCTATTGCCCTTGTCACAGTAAAACACTTCTGCAAAGGGGAGGTTAGAGGCATCCCAAAGGCTAGTTCTGGATCCTTATAACCCTGTGTGGTCTTACTGTTACTGTCTTTTATCTGAGTAGGAACCCTCTCCATTGATGCACGTTTTTCTGGGTATGCAGATGTGAGTGTGTGCCAAACTCATTCCTCTTGGTCATTCTGATTTAAATAGGTCCTCTTCTGGGTTGAAATATTGCAGCAGACTCACTCCAACCAAGTTACACAGCAATGCTACAGCATGGGAAGGCCAGTAATTGCAATCCTAGAGAAAATACCAGCATTTTATGAGTTACAGCCTGGTCCAAATGGTAGAAATATCTGAGTCCAATCTCCACATCTGAGCTGGCAGTGTTGAGGACCCTGGATCTGTCTCTGGCAGGGAAACCACTCCTTTCCCCTTTGAAGCTGAGACAGGAGGGCTGACTGCATAAAGAGCTTGGAAATGCCCCACTCCTTGGGTTTCCCCTCTCCTTCTTTTGACACAGCATATTAATCCTGCTTAAAGTAGGAAATACACCGTGATTGCAGCCTTGGGGCTGGTTTGGGTGCCAGAGCAGAATTTAATCTCAGGAAGGAAAGAAGTATTACTTACACCTCCAGTGGGGCAGCTGTCATTCAAGGACTGTATTTAGCTTCAGGACTCCCAAAAGGATTCACCTGGCCCTCTGTCCCTATGACCTCTAATGAGTCACTCTGGGCTGCACAAATTGGAGCAATAAACTGCCTGTGATGCAGCCGCTACCCAATTTGTGCACGTGTGCTTGGCACAGGCGGAGCTGCATCCCCAAGTCCCAGCTGCATCTGGCAGCGGTGAGATGGCCAGGAGGCCCTGAGCGTTTGCTTGGAGGGAAAGCAGGGAGATGCTGATGAGGTTGTTTCTCCCATTCCTTTGCTCAGGTGTATTGCTAATTATGAAGCTTTCTATGTCACAGGTTGGAATTGTCATGCCCTCATCAGCGTGGATGCTCTAAGCACTGTAATAAGTCATTCCTCTTGGCTGTCCCTGCTAACCTTTCTTCTCCGTGTTGTTAATGGGAAAGAAGCTGGGCTCAGTCACCGCATATTAATAGCCTGCAAAGGAGCCAGCTCGGAGCAGGCAACAGGGAGCTGGTGGGAATAGGGAACGGAAAAGGGGGTACAAGGAGTTGCATGGGTGCTCAGAGTTAAAAACTTGGTGAAAATGAAAACAGCTGCTGGATGGTGGGAAGGATATGCTGCCACTTTTGATACAGGGGTTAAAAAATTACAAACAGCATCCCAAAGCCAGTCAGGAGGCACAA
Source organism: Tetrax tetrax (assembly GCA_009806455.1). NCBI lineage: Eukaryota > Metazoa > Chordata > Aves > Otidiformes > Otididae > Tetrax > Tetrax tetrax. The sequence continues at coordinate 806,381 of WHYT01017478.1, read as the reverse complement.
TACCTGTTTCTTTCCACTAGCTGCAGGCCTTTGGGGTAATGAATTCAAAGAGTCTCTGTGCTATCCCCTAAGGGACGCTATGTCTGCTTTCTAAACCTCTACGCTTGCTGCTCTTTGTTCTGACAAATACCAGGCCTTGAAGAACAAGCAAAGCTTTATATCAAAGTGTGTGTTGGAAGCCGTGAGCTGAGAGAACAGGGCAGATAGGCAGAGCTTGCAGGGTCTTAACTGGGGATGACGGGGGAAAGGTGGAAAAGTTGGCCAGACCTGGCAGGTAAATGCTGAGGAGAGCGCTGGAGAGAATGGGTCCAGCAGCACGGGCATCAAAGGGGTCTTGGGCTGAAACACCAAGGGTGCAGCATGCCAAGGCAGAGCAGCATCAGCAGAAATGCGTGTAGGCTGTGTCCTCCTAAAGTGGAGGGGACTGGGCCTTCCTCAATTATCCTCCTGTCCTGGGAGGATAACCTATGGCCAGGACATGAGGAGATGAGGTCTGTGCTGTGAGTCTTGGTGACAGACAAATCCTTTCCTGCTGCTGATCGGCTCTGCTTGAATTGCGGTGTGTCTGAGGGCTCTTGTGTCGCTTTTAAACCTGTACTGGTAGCACGGGCACTCCAAACGCTTGAGAAAGCCAACAGGGTGAAAGGAGGAAAGTGCCCATCAGGTCACCCTTGGGCAGTCCTCGGGCAAGCTCTCTTTCCGAAGAGCATCGCTGTAACACCTCTCCAAAGCCAGGCCTTGGAGTTTATGTCATTCCCCTCAGTTTGACAAGCCACTTCCATTGTGCTATTTAAAGGACAACATTTGGCTTTGTGCTTTCCCAGAACAAGGCTGTCATAAAGAGCACCCAGCCAGCAAAGTGATGGTCTTTAGCAAAAGCATGGTGCTCTGCAGTACTCGGGTGCCACTGAGCGTAAGACCAGAACAGGTCCATGCACCTGTCCACCTGCACTCTCTGACCACTCTGCTCAGTCAAATAACTTTTGCAACCTGTCTTCATGGTGCTTCCACTGCCCCAGCAAAGGAGAGCTCCACAAGCTCCAGTAAAGAGGGCTTAATATTTAATCTCACCTCTAGTTTTTTGTTACAGCTCCCAGTTTGAATGAGTGACTGTTCTGTACGGGTTTGACATGCGTTTGCCAGTGTTGATCCAAAGGAGCCTGCCCAATGAGTGGCGTGGCACAAGGTCAGCCCAGTGTGTCCGTGGGTGGCAGAGGCCATGCCTGGGGCAGCAGAGCCGAACTTGAGGTTGGCAGGACCATGGGAGGGACTGCGAGGGTAGGGTCACTGTGTTGTGCCAGGATGGCTCCACGCCACTCCAGAGCACAGTGCTCCATTAAGGTGCTCAGGCTGGCTGTGGAAGAGTTGACACCATCACCTGAGATGGTGCAGCACCATGCCAGGGTGTCTCAGGGGCTACAGGGATGATTTAAATAGTTAGTGGTGGAGATGACTAGCCAGAAGAGTCTTAGTGGAGAAAGGGACTGGCAGAAAAGAGAAATATTGGCAGAAGCTGTCCCGCTCCCAGTGCTGGCATGGAGAAGCAGCCATGCTGCACTGCTGGGGCTAAACCAGAGAGTTTTGCTTAAAATTGCTTCAGCATGATGTGTGATCACGGTTTGTCATTGTCAGAACTGTCAGTCCTGTGGCTCTCCCTGCTCCGAACTCACCGGGAGAGCATGGGCATGCTGTGTTCTTGCTGCTGATTCCTCACGTGGGTTTCATTTCTCTTTTTCCGCTTCTTTCCAGGAGTTCTCGCTTGCGGCTGGCATGGCAGAGTACATCCCCCAGCCTCCCTCCACCTGGCCCGCAGGCCCACAGCCCCCTCACACCTCCGCTGTCTGCCCTCTGGAGCCTGTAGATCTGGGGGTCTTGGAGCAGCAAACGCCGCCGGAGCAGCTGCCGTCCTCCCCGGAGCTGGGTGAGGATGAGGATGTCACCTCCCCACCAGACCCTGATGTCCCCTACCCTGACTTGGCCCCGGTTGTCTTCTTCTGCTTGAAACAGACCACCAGCCCACGAAACTGGTGCATCAAAATGGTGTGCAACCCATATCCTTTCTGAGCTGCCCCTTCTCCCTCCCCACCTCTCGCTCCCTCCGGCTCCATCCCTCCCTTCTCCCTGCCCTCCCAGGGCACCTGGCAGGTAGGGAATGAGTTTCCTACATATTTAACGGACTGCTTTGTTCCTCAACTGTGTTTAAACAAAACCTCAGCTGTTTTAGTGTGTGATCAAAAGAAGCTGATTATGAAAGAGAGGACTTCAGAGAAAGCTGCTGACAGCCCCAGTCACAGGGGGCTGGGTTAGGGGAGAGGGGAGGGCAGAGGAGAGGTATTTTAGAAAGGCCTGTTCTTCCCCTTCCTGGCTCCCTTTTTCCCTCTGTGCTGGGACAGAGTGGGAGTTGGTAGCCCAGGAGCTTGTCGGCAGGCTGCCACGAGTGGCAGAAGTGTTTCTTCCCCCTGAGCTTTAGTGAGAGCTCATCTTGGCCTTGGTGAGGGAACCACCACTCCTGGGCCTCGATGGCAAGGATGCACCTAGGTGACCCCTTGCCTTGCCAGCCAGCACACGTCACTGTCCTGCTGATGTCCTGCTGTGATGTCTGGCCAGGAGTGAATGGGAGAATCTGATCAGCGTTTGATGCTGAGCCTCATACGCATTGTGGACGTGAGCACATCCTTCCTTCGCACAGGAGGTCAGCAATCACATGCGTGTGTCACCATGCCCACTCAGTGCCTTGGTTGTATGTAGGCTCCTGCAGCTCACCATGGCAGATGACGACCACCTGCACAACTTATTAGCGCAGAAGCTGCTAGGAAGCAACAGCCTCTGTAGTTCTTGAGCCTGATGCCATATGAAAAACAGGTGGAGGGCACTGGCTGGTTTTTGGACTGTGGGATCCTGCAGATGGGGAGGAAGTGGAGGAGGTGATGAATCATCAAAGAGGTTGGTCTAAAGTTTTACCTGAACCTTTTTTCTGGCCAAAAATCTTAAGTGGTGGCACTTTCTACCTGGAAGTTTCTTAGCTCCTAGTTAGATGGGTATTATCTGTAAGGGTGCTTGTTATGGTTTTGATGCATTGGCTTCTGTGTTAATTCTGAGTGTCTGGGCACACAGCAGAGACTTATGAAATGTTTCTAAGAGCCTTTTCAGCTTCAAGAGCCAAACCCCAGATGAAGTCTTGGGGTGCTGTCAGCAATAACAGATGACCTTAGATGGCTGATGAATCTGGAGATTTGTTTCAGTTTCAAATGTAGGAAAAGATTTGGGTTTCAGATCTGAGCTCTTGTCTTAAAGTTCAGAAGCTCTTAAAAAGGTGTGGTGGTCTCAAGCACAGGCTATGACTGAGAACTTTTTGGAGATTCGGGTTTTCTGCTTTCCTCTCTATTGGCTGCTCCTTAAAACTTTAAAACTTCCTATTGGATTATGCATTGCTTGTGAATCACTGTGTGTCTGCACTGGTTATTACATTCTGTGAATCTTCTCCCAAGTTGGTGGGCTCAGAGTGAAGCATGAAAGAGTTCTGTGTCAATGCAAAGGCTGGATTCAGAAAATGAGAGAAGAGTGATAGTCTGGGTTTGGGATGAAGATTTGCTTGAAGATGGGGCAAGGAGATTGTGAATGGAAGAGGAGAAGTACCTGTCCCTATTTTTGGCTAAAAAGTCAGTCAGAACAGTCTCTCCAGTTTGGTACGTAGCAAGGAGTTTGTTTTAAGGTATTAGAGCTGTGTTATTCAATGAGTTTGGCACTATATGCCCATCTTAGTGTTTAAATGTTACTTTTGTTTTAACCCTCAGACATGCATGGTATTTGACTCTGAAAAGGACTTTTTGGTAGTAGAAGCTATAGAAGGAAGGAAGAAAAAAATACAATTGCCGGTTGATGACATCACACTTGGCCTCATGTGACACAGAGGGTGAAAGGCAATGGTGGGGCTGCTGGAAACCTCTTGGAAGGGTTGTTTCAGAGCTGTGATTTCAGTTCAGCTGTGTGAAGTTAGGAGATTATTTGAAAAGCAGAGACTGAGGGGAGAGGATTCAGCTCCTCCTTTGATTTCCTTCCCACCCCTGAGTTCCTGGTCTTGAATGCATCCTGCAGTAAGTAATTCCCATAACTTTTCAAATGAGGGATTGTTTTTGTACCATGAAGATTTCTTACAGGTAATCATATGTTCTTGGCATGGCAGATTTTTTGGTGGTTGGTGGAGTGTTGGTGTGGTTTTTTTTTTTTTTTTTTTTGGTTTTTTTTTTTGGTGTTTTTTTTTTATAGTGGCATAGAAATGGTACAGTTCCATGGCCTGGCAGAAGATCACTTACTGTAGTCTCCTCCTTGGCTGGGAATGAGCCCCTTTGTGCGGGATGCTTCTGTGAAAGTCAAATTGTCTTCTAAGAATTTATATGCTTGCCTGCTTTTTTCCTGTCTGAAGTTTTTTCATCCCTGTAACATTGGGCGGTTGGGTCTCTCCAGTGTGCTTGTCCCAAGCAGGGGCAGGCTGAGCTGCTGTCACAGGGCAACACCTGGCCTTTCCTGAAGATTCAGCAAAGAAGACAGAGCATTAATTAAAAGCCTGTTAATCTTCTCATTGACTTTCTACTAGGCCAGAGCTTCATGATCATTGTTATGGAAGTGCTGCTGATGAGACTTAAAATGGAAGCTCTGATCATTAAGGACTATGTAGCAATTTTTGTAAGCATGAGGTCGTTAACCACCAAATTTCAATTTAGGTAATTGCATTCTACCTACTTAAATCCCCCTCCCCATAAGATTATTTCTCCTTCCATGAGCGGTCCTGCAGTTTTGTTATGTGCTATTAAACAACTGCCATATTCCTTTGCTGCAGTGCAGCAAGAGGAGGAGGAACCACTTATTCTCGTGCTTTAAATTCACTTCTGGATGCATATTAGCATGTAAGTATGTGATGCTGTTATTGCAGACATTGTGAACTCTAACTCCCTTTTAAGACAGGGACTATGTTCCATGTGAAACTTGTGGCCTTTGATTGTGCTCTATGATGCAAAGGAGCCCGATGCTTTGCAGTTAGGTTATTACATGTTTCTGGGGTGGCTATATGTAGTGTGAATGAATGCTTGAATTGCCCTAGTTTATTGGTGAACAGATTTATTTATTTATTTTATTTATTTTTAAATCTTGATCAACCTTGTTAGATATAGGTCACTGCTGTGTAATCAGCCAGGTACGCAGAGCAATGCACACCTGGAGCCTGGCCTGGCTCCTGGTAGATGTGCCTGTCTGAAAGGAGTCTGACATGATGCAGCGCATGAGCAACCCACCTGGTCACCAAACAGTTTGTTTGGGTTGGTTTCTGTTTTCTGTTTTGATGAACAGGCACAAGGCTGGTTGTTCTCGGTTATAGATCATGGGGCTGTGGCAGCTGCAATGTTAACACAGTTGGTATTTCAGATATAGTTATGAGAGGGACTGTAAGATTTTTTTTTTTTTTTTAATTTTCCTTTTATTGACCCTAAACTCCATATCAAATAGGATTTCAAGTAAATGTTGGAGGGGAAATAAGGTGAAAAGTGTGAAAACATGTTTCCAAAACAGCTGCGTAGCATTCATCTTATGAATTTATAAAGTGTTTGGGACTAAATAAAAGGCATGCCACATAGTGCCTTACAAATGGATCTTGATGCACTTTGCAAATTATGAGAAGATTGAGAAAAATGCCTGGATGTCTGCATTGCTGTTTGACTCCTTGGGGTTCCATAAAGACTTTACACTTCATCCATCCCTAGGGTCAAATGCAATAGATTTGGTTTGTCTTTGGAGCCTTTCTTTAAAAGAAACTCTTTCCAGGAGGCCCCGACCTCCCTTTGCTATTGTATCTATAATATTGATGTGACAGCGAGAGCAAGAGTGAAGTGTGCCATTAAAAAAAAAAAAAAAATCAATGCTAAAACTGTCGCAGTAACGAGATAGGCTCTGCAGTTCACCGCTCTGTCATTTTCTTGCTTGTTATTATATACCAGCTCCCTTCTCTAATTTCTAAAGTGTGTTGGCTGTTTGGGCTTCTGTTCTGCTCTCAGGTAGTCAAGTGTTGTGTTCCCAGTTGATTTCAGTGGTGTTAGGAGCAGCAGGTCAGGTCCCAGTTGTGCAGAAGCTTATATATGCACTTAATTTCCAGTACTGGGAGCTGTGCCTTATAAGGTACAGAGCAGGGTGGCTTCTCAAAGCTAGTGTGGTGACTTCTGTGTACTGAGAAGCTGCCTTGTAGCTCATTAGCTTTAAAAATCCTCCAAGCAGTGGCTTTGCTGTTGTAACTGTCCCTAAAAGTCCTACCACGCTTATGGAGATACCTTTCCCATAACTGGTACTGGCAGCTCTAGCAAGCTTGGGCGATGAGCTTGGTTCACAAAGAAACAAGGCTGGCCTTGGGCAGATTGACAGGGGATCTGGGGAAACCTACAGATTTATTCCCCACCCCCTCCCTGCCTGTTGCCACAAATATCACTCAGGTGTGAGGCAACGGAGTTCAGGATGGTTGTCAGTGGCAATAGTGGTTTTTCATGCTGGCGCTCCTCTATGGGAGTGGAGGACAAAATGCTGGAGGAGCAAAGAAAATGATGCGCGTGTGCATCATTCGTTGGCGCCTCTCTTGGCGACGTTGAGCTGGTGATGCCGTGGTGCATGGGGACGTTGCGCTGGCAAAACCACCCCTTGTCGGGTGACACGTGTGGCTGAGGGGCCAACAAATCTTTCGCTCATTAATAAACTTTGGTGAATAGGTGTGTTTTATATGTAACACCCTGGTCAAATTCCAGTTTGGGAATTTTTGATTTGGGAAGTTTTGATTTTTGTGTGTGAAACTTTACATGTGGATTCTTTATTATGTTGTACTTGTTTCTGCCTTAAGCTGTTGCCTTGTGTGCTGTTAAACCCTGGATGCAGTCTTCATAACAATGGGATGTAGTTAATTAACAAGCAAGCACCAGCTGTAAATTTATTGCAAGTCTTGTAATGATTGATGTCTGTCTTAAGGCCTGAGCTCCTGTAATCCTCTGATTAGGTTTACTCTTCTTTTTATATGTGTGCATTTATTTGTGTGTGTGTGTGTGTGTGTATATATATATATATATAAAATAAAAAAAAAAGAAGGGTTTGTGCACCTCTAGTAGGTAGCAAAAAGCTTGGAAATGTGACCAGGAGGTATAATAATACATCAAAAATTGAGCGGCTTATGAATTTTAAGCAGCATTCATCATTCTTGAGGACCTAGGGATCATGGTTTTCCACTCTTGGGGTCAGCAGTATCAGCTTTTATGTGCATACCTGGAAAACACTGAAATGCATATGTTATTCCTGCTTCTCCATTTTAAAGACAGATCTCTCTGCAAATCTAGCTCACAAGGCAGGTGAAGAGTCTGGTTCCAACCTTAAGATTCTATGATTATTTGAGGACTTGTGACAGCTTTGTATTGTTCTAGGTAATCAGGAAGATGTTGCTGCTATGCCCTTAGGAGTGGATTTATTTCTGTTGATTGCACAGCTCTGTAGACCTCCTTCCAGCCAACAGATATATCTGTATACGCAAGACCCAACAAGTGCAAGATTTTTTTTTTTTCCTGTAAGAGATTATCTAACCTCTCGACACTCCACAGCATGTTAAATCAACTTTGTGGTTGCCCCTGTTGCATTGGAAAGTGAGCTGATCCAGAGCTCTCCAGTAGACTTGTGATGTTGGTGGCATCAGTGTTCACCTGGACAAGTGGTGAATGCTTTTCAAGCTTTAAAAAGGGGCAAGCCTGCTTTAGATCCTGCTGGCTTTTCTACCGCTCTGCTAAGCTCTGTACTGGCAGAATGAAGTTTGTTCTTAGCAAATAAGAGTGACTTTTAATAAGCCAGTTGCCCAAAAACTTGATTAATATTTGAAGGCAATGCATGCATTGGGCCAACACTGTCATCTCCCCAGGACCAATCTATCCTTGACTACTCTCCTTGCTTTTTTTTTTTTGTTAGCAATAGGCTTTAAAGCAGACGTTTCCTATGCTTTATTTTCTTGTTAATTCTCCTTTTGGGAAGCTGACTGGGCTTCACCCCATCTAACTGTACCTGTCTGAAAACCAGGCATCCAGCCTGTTTCTGTAGATACTTGACAGACTATTATCTGTAGCAGGAAATTCAGCATGCTTAACTTACCCTCCCCAACTTCAGAGAGGAAAGTTACTCTGGAGGTGCCTGCTTTTCCTTCTTTACTAAAGAGGGAATTTCTGGATCGCAAGCTGCAGGGATTGCTGGTTAGCATCCTGCGCTGCCTTTAGGATTGCTGTGCTGTTTGGCTCCCCAGATGCTATGGAGGGAGACAAAGGAGAAGGCAGGGAGCAGATTTAGTTTTGGAAATGGTGCGGTCTGAACATTTTAGTGTTTTCATAATGAAATATGGGGCAATCTTAGTTTTGTGGGAGGAGGGGAAGGCACACCGTCCTCCTGGACTCGGGACTAGGAAAAAGTAGTTCTGTAAATTCCGGCTTCTTTCCTGGGATAGAAACCCTGTTTCCTGGCTCCGGTTGGTAGGCAAAGGCAGGTGGCAGGGGGAGCATGGTGGTCCTCAGGACCTGCACAAGTAGTTGGGAGGGAAGCTGCCTGTGCAAAACTAATGACAAGGGACTGTCATTAGTATGGGTCATTTGACGTGCAAGTTTATGATGGGAAGTTTAGAGGGATCAGTTGCACAGTCAGGTGTGGTGTAAATGGAATTTAAACTTGTGCATTGTCATTAGTAGCACACCAGGGATGGATATGTTTGAAGGGGATTTGCATACTTGGAAATTGGCTGGGTTGCGTGTACATGAGATGTACGCAATTCCAGGCAAGTGGGCAGATGCAAAGGGATGAGGTCTAAATTTGGCTGGCTTGCAAGCTGGCCCTCTGTATCTAAGCGCAAATGCTGAGCCAGGATAAATCACTGCCTCCCATCCCTTTAGCTTATTCTCTGGAGGTTTTTACAGTGAGAAGTTAAATACCATGATGCAGGACAACGGCTCAAACAAAACCAGAGCTCTGACTGTCTGAAGCTTTAATATCCATAGGGTCTAAAAAAAAATAAATCAGAAATAAGGCTGGAAAAATTCTTAGTGCATTGCTACTGTCTTTGTGCAAAGCTCTGAGCACTTTCCCTGTTACTGAAGGATTGATTCCTACTGTTGGAGCAAGGGCTAACTGTAAAATACTGAGATTGTGGTTTAGGAGAGGCTTTCTACAAAGTATCTCAATATGGTTCCTGGATTTCTGGTCAATGAATGTGGAAGGTGTGGGGAAGCAGGCAGGAGAGCAGTCTTGTCTTTGTCTGGTGTAAGTCTGTGTTGTTCTGCGATACCTAGTGAAAACAGACTATTTGCACCGGTTGTTGCTCTTCAGGCTAGATTGGGAAGATTGCTCTCATCTTGTCATATTGCACAGTGTTATCCAGTGCAGACAGTGTGGTTTGTGCCAGCCTGGGGGTGTAGGGGGGGTACCTTGTAGCATCAGGCCAGAGGAGAGGGATGATGCACTCAAGTGGATGCGAGGATGGTAGCGGTGCCTGCTGTGGAGGACCTCCCCATCCCTCCGCAAAGTGCGTTGCTGAACCGAAACAAATGCTGAAAAACCCTTCTGGAGCATATTGTGTTTATTCACTGGAATGTATTTTGCCTTGGAGATGAGAACCATTTACTCTCTGAAAGATGGTCAGTTTGCCTTTTTCAGCCTTCGTGAACACTGGAGCAGGGTGTGTGAGGGAGCCGGAGGGGGCTCTTGGAGAAATAGAAAGGGCAATAAAAATACTCATTTTGAATTCAAGACCTATAAAATACCCTGACCAGACCTCTAATGGCATGTTCTGTCATAACAATGTGAAGTGAATAATACAATTAACCACTAATAAATTGACCGTCTGCCTGTTTGAGGACTCGGCACTCTTCCCACCCAGACCATGGGGAAGGGCCTGACTCCAGCTGAATTTGCTGTGTGTTGTGTGATATTTGACAGGAGCTGCTTCAGGTGAGGAATGGTTAACAGAGTTGTAGCTCTTTTGCAGCAAATGACCTGCAGGTGGTCCCAGGATGGTTAAGAGGAAAGACTGCATGAAAAAACTTGGTCCTTTTCAGACCTGCAGAGAGAGCAGGAGCAAAGAGTTTGCCATCAAAGAGGCCTCTAAGCTGGGAAGATCTTTATAGTCCTAGAGAGACACTATCTTTGAAAGATGAAGGTGTGGGAAGGCTGCAGCCTTCTGTAAGATGGATGAGGCTCCAGCTTGCACCCACTTCAGTTCTGTTGTCACTTTGCCCACTGTTTTTGGTTGGCCTGGCACACCTTGGCCAGCCCCTTCACTGAGTCCCTCATGTATCTTTGTGCTGCTGCCCCTGCTGTGCTTCACTGCTGGCAAAGGTGGTCCTGTCTGAAGTGCACATCTCCAAAATGGAATTTGCATCCTCTTGCTGGTGGGGGCAGTGGGAGGAGGGCTGAGCAGTGGTGGGAAGTGCCACCAGGCTGGCCTGGCTGTCCAAAGGGACACATTTGGCTTGCCTTACTCTAGGTCATTGCTGCTCCTCGGGCCATGGGTTTGTGCTGTGCTGCCTCACATCAGCCGTGCTCCTCCATCAGGGAGGGAATGCTGCTGGCTTTGCTGCCCTACCTGCCTTCCCTCCCTGGAGGGGTGCTCTGGGCTCTGCTGCAGAAATGAGCAGGGATGACCTCAAGAAGAGCTTTGGAGGAGGGGACAGGCTAGCCAAGGGGGGGATGTCTTTTTATTCTGTTTGGAGAGGACAGCAGAGTTGTGACCAGCAGCTAGGGAAGGAGGCTGAGGTGAGCAAATAAGGTAGATAAGAGTGCAGCTGGACTTGTAAAAGAAGAGATGAAATGTGATTACGAAGATGTAAGACAACCTCCACTTATTGCTCCTCATCAATTTATCTAGGTTGGGAACAGCTACTCTGGCACCATGTTGCAAACCCCTGCTGAGCTTGGCAGGAATCTCAACAAATCCTTGTAATCAATGGTATCAAAGGCGGCTGATAGATCTGAGAGAATCAGCATGAGCGCTTGATCTTTATTGACTGCCACCAAGGACCAGTGAAATAAGTAAGGAGGAGGTGCGATGGCGGTGTAACCCTCCTGCTAGAAGACCCCCGTAAGTGTTTGGATGGATTGGCTGATCTGGGGGCTGGTGTTTGAGTGCAGTGCTGCAGTTGGATCAGCTTTCACCTGCCCAGCCCTGACTGTGAGGTCATCAGCTGGTGGGAATGGAGATGGAGAGCTTAGCTTGGCCTTCCTGCTGGAAGATGTCCACCCCTGTCTCCCCCTTCTCTAGCTTTCTCCCTGCTTGTTGCACCCGTGCAGATCAGGGGAGGGGTGCAGCTCCCTTGGGTGGGACGGGAGATGTGCAGTGCTGTGATGTGGGTGACCATCTGTCCCCTGCGACAATGGTGCCATTTACTTTTAGGTACTGCAACTCAACTAGGAGGAAAGAGAAATCTGTCCTCACTAATGATACAGATCCACACTCTTTGCTTACCCTTTCTTCCTTTAGTTTTCTCTCCCCTCATCATCACCTACCATGCTGGAGTCTATAAAAGCTGCCGTTGCTCCCCCTCCTTGAGTGTGATGTGGAGCTGCCGAGTCCCCACAACTCCTCCATCAGCCTCCCCTGTGACTAGCCACCCTGTCTCTCCCCTCTCCTTTCTCCATCTGTGACAGTCTGTCATTTTTCCTTCTCCTTTTTTTTTTTTTTTTTTCTTTCCCCTTCCCTTGCTGTCATTCTGGGTTTTGCTGCTGGCAGCCTGTCTGCATTGATTGCTGCCGCCCTTGAATTGGCTCTTTTCTGTGAAGTGCCCTTCTTAGCCGGTATTGTAGACAACAGGCTTCCGGGGGAATGGTCAGGAGCTAAAGGGAAGATCTGAAGGTAGGATTTAAACAGGATACATAACTCCTTGGCTTAGTTAAAAGGAGGGAAAAGGCCAGGGCTCTGCAGAGATGTGAGAGAAAACCATGGATTTCCCCATCTGTGGAGGGGATTGCTATGTGGTGGGGTGGGATTGCTCCTTCCTTATCGTCACAAGCTGCTTCCATCCCTTTCTAGAGCATTTTGTTCCCAGTTCAGATATGCAGCTATCCTCCTGTGCCACATGCAAGTGGCATCCCTGATGTCTTCCTCCCAAGTTGTCGGTGTGCAGGAATGTTGTGCTGATCATAGGATGGCCAGGTCCAAGGAGTGCATCCACCCCAGGAGCAGAGGCAGGGTGCTAGTGGGTGAGCATCCCCTGGGCCAGCTTGGGTGAGACTTCCAGTTGGAGCAGCTGGCCCTGGTCCCTTCTGGGAGCCAGCTGGCTTTCACCAGGGCTGGTTCTTGTGGGCAGATGCAGACAGATGTGAGCTCAGTATGTTGGCTGGGAGCTGCGTGGCTTCAGTCTCCTGGCCCTGTGCCTCAGCTTGGAAGCTGGGCAAGATGCTGAAGGGTTTGCTTACAAAAGCTGAACCAATGCTGCTGTCTCAGCCTTGTTCCTGAACCCCAAACCTTTGTGAGATCTGTTTAATCTTTACTTTAATAACTTGGTTTTGTTTATCGCTGCCTACCCAGAGTAGCATAAATGCTGAAATTCCACAAGGGCTCTCAGATTGCCCGTAGCTTGAAGTAACTGGATGTCTTGAGAGGCAAAGTGAGCCGAATGTACCTCTGTGGGATTTCAGTTCTTAGAGTCACGGATGAAAAGGGCTAACATCAGTACAAATTCATGCAGGAGAAAGCTGCTGAATCCATTGCTTGTAATGCTAGCTATGAGATTTGCCTCAACAGGCAAGAAGGGAAGGAATGGAAAGAAAACACATGGTAAAATATTAACTTCCCTGTTGAAACAGGCAGTTTGTAACAAACAGCAGCTGTTCTGTTTCATGGCATGGAAGAGGCAGGAGCTCGATATATGAGGGTGGAGAAATATTTTCTTCCATGCAGAGGCTGATAGTCTCTCAAGTCAGAAATCCAAAATCTCTGCTTGCCTCTCAAGCCCTGCTTATTATTTGGGAGTGCAGTAAAACACCATAAAGGTGTACTTGGCAAATCTGCCTTGCCCCATCATTCATGCATCCCAAAAGGATGCTTCCTACGTTTACCTGTATCTTACATCATGCTTCTTGGCCAAGAACATGGAACTCTAGTGTGGCAATAAGTCCCCCTAAGAATACAGTGTCCTTATTTTCTACAAAATGTGCTACAGATCATTTGCCAGCTAGCAAGCATTGTTATCAAAAATTAAGCTAAACCATACTGAGAAAAGTATGCTTTGTGATGTATTACAATTTTTATGTCATTGTTTTTCTTCATGTATTTGCCAACTTGTGATGTAATTTTTGCTTTGAGTAAGTCTCCGGTTTTATGGGTGAATCTGGCAGGCTCTGTTTTGTCCGTATGTGAGATTCTGGCCAGGTCTTGAAAGTGTTTGTGTCATAAGTGAATTATATTTAAAAAAGACATGCTTGTAGAAGTGCAACTAGTAATATATTGCCTTTCTGGTACTGCCTGATGTTCAGTGCTGCTGGCCAACTGTGATACTTCTTAATGAAGGATGTTATTTTTTTTCCTCAAGGCAATTTTTTCCTTGCTTTTTTTCTTTCCCTGTGGCTCCTTTTTGATTCATTTCCTTGAAGCAGGATCGTTCCCTGCTTTGAAATTTGCTCCTCTCTTCCCCATTCATGTTGACCCACTGCTTTGTAGCCTCTGTGATGGCAGCTGTTGTCTTTCTGCCGTGTTGTTGTCCTCTTTGGAAACGGGATTTTTGTGACTGGAGGGGCCTTAGATGGTTGCCCACTTTTTTTTTAATACAGGAAAAGCCTCTGAAGGCAGAAGTCTTCTAGCTGTTTCCTTGTTGCATTCTGTTTGTTCCATGTTACAACCTCCTAGTTTCTGTTTCTCATAGGTTGACCCTGTTGTCTTCCCCTACATGGTTGACCTCCTAATAATATATGGTTTCTTCCTGGGTGGGATGCTGAGTAATGCTTTTTTCTTCATCTTCTGCCCAGTGAGATCTCTGAAGCCAGGTAGTTCCTAGAAGGGCCATGCACGCAAACAGAACCAAAGAAATGTAAAACTTGGTTTTCACGTTACATGAGATGGTAACGTAGTTTTATAAAGCTTCCCAGCTTTTCCCATTGTAACACTCTTTATGTGTTAATGAAGTTTTAATTTGAGGTCTGGGAGTCGGGGACCAGGCAAAAAGCCTGGGAAGGATACCAGAATGGGAGACCAAGAAGCCTAGGAGGAAAATAAGTCCGGAGGGTCAGGGAGCTGAAGTAGATATCTTATTCACCGGATATCTGCCCACCAGAGGGGAGGGACTGGGGAGCAATGGCATGAGCGAGCGACCTGGAAAGGGGACTGGGTGGGCTGGGCAAGGCTAATGCAGGGACAGGTAACCAGGGTGGGGGAGATTCTGGATGGGAAGAAACTGTCTGAGAAGGCAAGGGCTGGGGCAGTGAGCCCCAGTGAAAGCAGGCTGGCAGGGCTGGGGATCTTGGACTGCAGTGAGGTGGGGTGGAGTGGGAGCATCCCATGTGGGGTTGGTGGGATGAAGTAATGTCCCTGCCTCAGAGTCTGCGCGCTTTGAATTTCTCCTTATTTCTGTTTCCCTGCTGTCAGCAAACTTCTGTAAGGCCCATTGGCTAAATGGGCATCACATCACTGTCTTCACTGAATGCCACCCCTCCCTGTGGATGCAGGGATCCTGTGGAAAAAACCACATCCATATGCAATAAAAGATTCTGTTGTAAAGGCAGTAAGGAGAGGGGGAAACTGAGGTTCCACATTGATCCTTAATTCTGTCTTAATTTCTTGGATTGAGTCATATCAACACAATCTCTCCTGAGCATATTCAAAGCACAATTCCCCCCCTCCCCCCCCCTGGGAGCTGCTAATTTATCTCTGTTTGGATGGGTTGTTACAGGATGAGCAAAAGAGGTCTTGCAGGTTACCCTGCTGCCCAGTGTGAAAGCAGTGTTCCAGAGCATCCGGTCAAAAAAACCCATCTGAATGCTTCTATATAGGCAAAACAACCTGGTGTGGGTTTGTTTTTTGTTTTTTTTTAATTTATTTTTTTTTTAATTTTTGCAACTGTTGAAATTCAACTTAATTTTCCACCAAAAAGTCATACCTGCTATGAAAGTTTCAGCTTAAGCTGCCAGTCAGAGGAAGCTCTAAGCAAATGAGACTGGGCGTTAGAAGGGAGAAGAGTTTGGGAGAGGATTAATTAAAATTAGCATTATCAGTGTAGCTGCATACAGCCTTCTACCATGTAGTTCAGCTCTCGCTGAAGCCTCAAGCTTCCTCTACAGTACAGGAATTGACTATTAAAGTAGGTACTTAAAAAAAAAAACAACTTTCCTCCTCCAGAGCATCATAACCCGGGATTATTTTTTTTTTCAAAGCACAGAATTAATTGCATCCCTCCACAGTATCTTTGAGGTGCTGTTATTTCTTTAAAATGCATTTCTAGCATATTGTGATATGTCACACATCCTTTAAATATCCAATAGCTTTTTAAGTTTAAAAAATCTATTTCACACTTAGTGGCATGCCTGTAATGCATTTTTCTGGAATTTGTGGCAGATGTCTGGGGAAACTGTGTTTTCTCCCATATGGGGGTTATTTTACTGAAAAGTGAAATAGAATTGGCACTTCATTTGATTTCCCTGAGCTGTCACATCAGGGATTCTCTGGCTGGGTGTGAGACGTGAATCCAGATCATAGGTAGACTGCAGAAGGCAAAATGTGTTCCCTTCCCTGGGTGAAGGGGAACTTCCCATGGAAGAACATCCTCCAAGGGCTGCAAGGCAGGGGAGAACAGGCTAAGGAAGATCTACTCCAGGATATCCTGCTCCATAGTATGCTCTGGAGATACAGATGGACCATGAAGTGTGCACTTAGACCTTCCTCTATGAGGAGGAGGAAGGTGGCAGCTTTGAGGTTACTCAAACCTTCAGGGAACTCCTGACTCCTGTGACCCAGCTTTCTGAGGTGGGAACTAAGCTAGGATTTCAGTGTTGAGTGTTGGTGAATTTGACTCCTAGAAGGAGTCATAAATGCCAGACCTGCAGTAATTTTGGTTGTGGCAGAGCATGATTATCTATTTGGAGATGTCCCTGCTCCTTTCAGGGATCTTTGGACTAGATGACCTTTAAAGGTCCCTTCCAACCCAAACTATTCTGTGATTGCATTGCTGTGGTTTAGGGACAGAAGGGAATCTGTCACCGCTGTGTTGGCCAGCAATACCCGTGTTTGCAGGAGCCTGATGTGTGTTTCTGTTTTGACTCCCCTTCCTCTCTACCCCATTTGAATGTGTCCTTGTGTCCCCTTGTCCTTGTGCTGTGGTGCATCATGTCCCTGTATCTTTTTACCTGTTTCTCCTGGACAGGGAGACAAACTGAGCACTGTCCTTGGGGCAAGCCCCTCTGTCCTTTCCCCTGCAATATCCAAGGGAGAGGCAGGGGAAGGAGGCAGAGCAGAGAAACTGCTGCAAGCCCCTGAAGCTAATGGCTGTGACAACATCTCCCCTTTGCAAAAAACATCGTAGAGATAAATACCAGGTGTCTCTGGAAGAGTAGTTAAATACACCAACAGTCCCTGTTTGGTAGTGTTGGGATAGCTGAGCCTTTCTTCCAGCTTTACACTTCAAAAGATTGCCTTTGGCACTCAGCCCACCCCTCTTCTCATGCTCAAATCTGGGAAATGAGTTCCTGAGTTTCAGGGCAATAAAAATGCCCAAGGCTTATTTGGCTGTGGGACCAGCTAGCGCGTTCTCACCACTGGTATGGGTGGGCACATCTGTGGTGCTGTCAAGGCATTTCTGGGAAGAGTTTCCAAGGGACAGAAGAGCATAGCCCTGGAGGAAGCTGTCGCTGATGGTGTTGTAGGTGGGGAAGTCAGAAGGTGCTGGGTATCATTTTGAAACGGATGTAAGCTGCTGTGCAGAGGTGAGGGAGTGGGTGGCTGAATGACCTGGGATTTTTCCCGGAGGACAGAACGGTGTCTGTGGTCCCATCAGTGGAAGCAAAGGGTCAGTCAGGTTAGCTCTAACCTGAGAGGAGAGCACAAAAGTGACTATTTGCTTCCCTGGCCACTTGACTTCTCTAGGCGCTTCTTGAATGCGATTTAAGAAGATTAGTGTCATGCACTTGAGATTTTGTCTTGTACCTATGGCATTTCCCATTCTTGTTTGTGCACGTGAAGGCTTTCTTTATCCATCACTGTGACACCTCTCCCCATTGGACACAGGATTACTCTATTCTGATGATTAACATTTTCCTGGGTCTCAGGCAGCTTTTCAGGAACACAAAGAGAAATTCCCGATAGAGAATCTGATGCAAAGTCTTTATTTTCTGGGCTTAATAGTTACACCTGGGATTATTTTATCCCACTGAATGACCTCTTCTGAGACCCTGCTGCTTCCTCCAAGTCGCAGTGAAGCTTTGTGTTTATAAGCTTATCTCTGCACCCCTTCCCCACCAGCTGTGTGCTGCTTATGCTTGGTGCCCTCAGGCACTTAGCTACATGCTTGTGTTTGGAAATTGCATGGAGTCCCCATGGACTGTCAGCAGACTGTTACATCTCAATCTTCCTCTCCCCGCCGCCTCAACACGTGCACATGGAGGTGTAGACTGGGAGATAACTCTCATGGAGCCAGTGTGGCTCTCAGCGAAAACACCTGTGTGCAAGCAGCAGTCAGAGCATCAAAATGCACTGAGAATTGGACATAAAGTGTGGAAACTTGTTACCGTGATGTATATATTGCTTTTGTATTATTAACTCACTATATTGATGATGCATGCACTATAAATATATTTGACTAATAGTGACACAATTACTACTTAATAAACCATCTAAATGAGTTCTTTATTACTCTAATTTGTATGCATCTGTATAAATCAAAGGTATGCTCACCATTCTCTTGCCATCCCTGAAAGATACAGGAGGATTAGAAGACATTTGCATTGATGAGGCTTAGGTAAATATTTGTCCTATTGGCGAGTTCCTCTGCAATTATCCCTAGGAGACGCTTGCTTTGCCTTCCCCCATGCATTTGGCTGCAATGCCAGAGGAATACAGGGGAAAAGGGCCAGGGAAGGGGAGCCTTTAACTGGTGTTTAAAATCCTGAGGGAACCTAAAAACTTTTGAGTGGAAGGTGATGATTGAAACCTGGCATTACTTTTTGAAGGTGTAGAGGGGAAGACTGTGGAGCTATGGTGAGAGAATAGGTCACAGTGGAGGAAATCCTAGTGGGCTGCTGTTTGTTTTTGGTTTTTTTTTTTCCTTTTTTTTTTTTTTTTTTTTTTTTTTTTTTTTTGGGCCAGCTGAAGGCCACCGATGGGGAGGGTAGTGACTGAAGTGCATCAGACAGTAAAAAATCAGTGAGTTCCCAAACTTGGCTCAGGTGTGTTGGGATCTCAGTGTAAATCACTAGTGCAAGGAACTGTGTGTTGATGGTGTGATGGAGCCCTCCCAGCCCTTCTTGGGCACCACCGCCCTGTGGGCTGACATATCCGGGCAGCCAGTAAGGGATGCAAGTGGTGGTCTGGTTGAGAAGGAAGATGTGCTACAGGGACTGGAGTTCATACCCAGGAAGTGATCTGTGGGCTGGTGATGGGAAGGCACCGTTTTGGCGGAGATGGGCATGGGGCTGTCCCTGCCTGCTGGGTGCATGCAAGGCGGGCTGAGCCTCAGAGATGTTTGGCTCAGTGCAAGTAAGCGCTCAAGTATTTGAGCTGTATCTGCTATGGCTAATAAATTGGCATCGCTCCATTGACTTCCGGAGAGCGCTGCTTGTTAACCCCAGTTTGGGGCCTCCTGGGCATCTTAAACAGGGGTGTAAATCTGACAAGAGGAAACAAGCTCTTGTAAGACTTTGGCCACCTTCCTTGTTTTGGTCAGGCTGACTATACAGTAAAGGACAGTCTTTGTGCTGTTTTGATGCTTCTGTTCAAACCAGGCACTTAAAAATTAAATCTAAGCTGGCAAGTTGGGTTTGAGTTTCAGCTTTGCTTGGTTTGTGCTTTGTTGAGATTAATTCTCCTTTCCCCAAAATGCTTGTACCTCCTACCCCATCCCCCAGACAGGGAGGCAGCTATTGAGTTGTCATTTCTCTGCTTTCACAAAGGCCCAGTGGGAAGAGGAGACAAAGCAGAACATGTTCTGTCTTCTCTGGTTGCAGGTGGGGAGCTGAGCTCCCGGAGGAGCCTGCGCTTAGCTACTGCCTGGGAATTGGTGGGATGTCACTCTGCGGATGCTCTCATGGCAGATGTTGCTGGAGGGAAAGAGGGGGAAGGTCTGAGAGAAGAGGTGACAGCAAGCCCAAGTGTTGTGGAGGTTTAGTCCAAGTACTTCACTGATCCTCTGCGTATCTGTCCATCTGAGGGAGAACTGCTCGGCAGGACCTCCTGGGATGGCTGGGCAAGCTGGAGCATGCAGAAGGCGCAGGAAAGGCCACCTGGGGAACAAGATGAGGCAGTATGTTAGTGCTCCTAGGAGCTGGTATGTCTCTAAACCTGATGTGTTACCATGGAGTGTGCCTGGCAGTGAAGCTCCCTTGTTGCTTCTCTAATCTCATTCAGGCAAAGAAGAATGGCAAGGAGATTAAACACAATGCAGAGGGAAGGCACTCCGTTTCCTGCGGTAGCATGCTCCCCTTGGCTCCCGCACTCTCTACCACCTGGGTGTCTCTACAGCTTACTCCTCCACATGCCTCCCTGATACCTGCCACCCAAGGCAAACCTGCTGTTTTCCCGTGCTGTGGGAGGCCAGGAGAGCACCTCTGCCACAGCTTCTGCACAAACAACAAATCAAGAGGGAGAAGGGACCTTTCTGGGAAGCCAGAAGTGTGGGTGCAGGACTGGAGGCAGCAGAACTAATGGCAATACTCTCACTAAGGTAAACAGAAGCAGAACTGGATTGGTGATCTGGTGTTACTTAACATACTCAATAACTAAGAGGAAGCTAATAGTACCATAATGGAAGTGTTGAAAGATCCTCAACTGCAAGATGTTATAGGTAACATGACCCAGAGAGATTAGTAGCAAGGAAAGGACGTGAGATGATAGTTCAACCCTGTTCTTCTTGCCCAGTTCCTCTCTTCTACAAAATCTTCTCACCATCATCCACCCCCCATTACCTTGTCACCCATCCATCTCTGGATCTCCTACCTGCCACTGCCTTTGGCCCTGGCTCAGCCCCTCAGCTGGGGAAGCCACGCTCTCCCCCACTGCAGGGTGCTGGCAACCAGCCCCATCACGTCTCACTGGCCTCCTCGCCCTTTACCCCTCAACCTCTTGCTCTTCCAGTCCTCTGATGTGTATCTCCCTGCTGCTTGCTGTGGTCTTCTTGTCTCTAACAGCTGCTGTGATGCAGGAGTCCCTGTGCAGCCAGAATGGCCCTTACTCCTCTGTGCCTACAATATTCCTCCATCTGCAAAATCACTTCCTTTTTTCAATCCCCTGGTTTGATGGAGAGACAGTTGAGCTGCTATTCACCCAGCATCTAATGAGAGGGGAATAATCTCTAGGGATGGAGTGAAGGGGGCAGAGGAGATAGAGGGAGAAGAAGCTGCTGCTGTTCTTCTTCATGGGGGTGACCATCCTGTGGTTCATGAGCAGTTCAGGTGAGGTGGGGTCCCTTCAGTGGGACGGAGCTGCCACAGGGGTTCCTGGGTGAGCCAAACTCCTGCTCTAGGAGGGAGAAGCTCCAAAGTGGTGAAGAAATGACCTTGTTTCTCAGAATGCAGCATGCTGAGGCTCTTCTTGCTTTAATAAGCTGTTGCTTCTCCATGGTGAGGTTCCCTCTCCCATGCCAAACCCCCTTTCCATGACAGCCAGAAATATTTCTGTTTTAGCCAGAGGTGCTTTCAGTGAAAATAAACCTTTCCCTTTTGTGCTTGCAGGGCTCAGTGCAAACACCCTTCACTTGGGAAAACCAGGGCTCAGGTCTTGCTACAGGTGACTTGCCCTCGTGGAGCCCTCCTCTGAGAGCCCTGCTGCCGTCTTGCCCTAGGCTTCTCTCTCCTTTGGTCACCATCCCCCCCAGAAGCTCCACAGGGTCCCCAGGACCCCGTGTAACTTTGCCAATGCATATCCCTCATGCACAGCGGGCTGCCAGGCTCCTAGTGCCCCATACTTGATTACTGATGGATTAACGGGTGTCTGAAGTGTGGGTTATTAATCCTGACCTCAGGCAAAGTCTCATTAAGAATGAGAATAAAACTGAAAATGAATAGAAGAGGAAATGAAGAGGCTGACGGCTGAAGAAAAGGGAATAGTGAGGAAGAGGTGTGGAAACGAGGAGGAAGAAATTCAGTTTGGGTCTTGATTTCTCTGGAGACAGAGTGGAGAGGAAGAAAAGTAGGAGGTTTAATAGGGCAGGAGAGGAGAAGATAGAGAGGTGGATTGAGAGGAAGGAGGGTCAAATGAGCTGTTGCGTAGGTGGGCCATGGGCCTGCTGAAATTTCATCAGGGCCAGGCTGAAGCAGATGGGGAGAGAAGGATTGCAAGTCTGAAGGCTGCATGAAATATTTAAGATGCTCCATCGAATGAGCTTCTCAGTGGTGGTAAAATGCTGGGTGGGGGGAAGACAAGAAAAATTTAGATGATAATGAGAAGCTTAAAAAAATGTATTCAGACAACATGCAGCTCTGTTCTTTCCATCTCCTTTTTCTTCTGTAGAGGTGGCATGCTGTCTAATTATGCTGGACACAAGGATAGGATCCTTCATCCCCTGAGGCTTTAGTTTGCTTTTGCTTTACTCTTCCTCACTTTCTTCCTCCTTTTGCCATTTCCCAAACTGACAGCATCCCTCAGACAGTCACCAGCTTCAAGCTAGCTGGGTCTTGCTCCCCCTTACTGCTGGTGTAGTACACTGCTGGTGTACTCTGTCCCCTTTGGCCACAAATGTACGCTCTCCCTCAGCCCCTCTTTGTCGCTGGGGACACCAGGTGGGGAGCCACCTCCTCAAGCCCTTTCCTTGCCCCTACCTGGCACCTGGTCCTTATAACTTTCTGCTCTTGGGAGCGGGATGACTTGAACCATGCCCAGCACAGTGAAGCCTTGAGCTCCATTGGTTGTAAAAGTATCCACAAATATTCTGACTTTATCCCACTTTGGCTGGCAGAGGCAAAGCCCTTGAAGTAATGGATGTCACTGAGTGCCTGTGAATCCAGGCAATGGCATAGCCCAGGAGAAACCAGAAAGCTCACGTTTCTCTGCTCGTGAGGGTTTGGACCAATGTGTGCTGTGCTCTGCCTGTGTACAAATACCACACTTGTGTGCGATACCATCACCCTTTTGCTTCTCCCTCTTCCCCCCCCTCCATCTGAGTAGCAGAGAGGCATTGCCTTCAGACTGGATGTTTGTAATCACCATGACCTAGTTTGAGAGCTAAATCTAGAAGAGGGGGAAAACCATGCCCATTAAGTTAACAAATACAATATACGACTACACTGCCTGCCAAAATCCAGTGTCAAATTCACTGAGTAGTTAAATCGGATTTTGTTTAGGTTAAAAAATAAATCTCAACACCTGTAGCAGTCACTGTTTTTAAATATAGAAAACAATCCAGACTTAATTCTGAATCTTTCAGCTCTGGAGACGTAATTTAGAGGTAACAGGTACTGAGTCATGCTTTTGTGGTTTTCCTGTGCATGGTGTCTCTTGCCCACTGTGTGCTGCCTCCCCCTCCCCGCAAACCACCCTTGATCTTTTCTAAGAGGGTGAAATTGTCTGTTCTTCCTGCTGATTCATCCAAGGTCTGCAGGTGACAGGTCAGCAAGTGCATGTTGGTTTTTTTTGTTTTGTGTTTTTGGTTTGGGGTTTTTTTATTTTTTTTGGTTTTTTTTTTGGGAGAGGGGGTAGGAAGGAAGGAAGGATGTGAAGTATATTTGACATGGTTCACAAAGCAAGTGAGCCCGGGTCGTTGGTCTCCAGCTTTTCTTGATCGCTCTCTGCCTGGCATCAAAAGATATCACAAGACACAGTTCCGTAGAGACATATTACTGTATTTAAGGCAAAATGTGCTACAGGACTCAACCAGCATGGGTTTAAAAAGTGAAGAAGTGAACAAAAAGTAAATGTTATCTCAGATGCCAAAATAACAGGCTTTCATAATGAACTAGCATCCTTCCCTAGGAGTGATGGCTTCCAATAAGCCTGAGCTCGTTTTTTTCCACTGTTTGGTAATCGCAGCCAGCAAGCATTCAGAAATTCTTCTGGGTTTTTCCCCCCATCATTTTTGTAATAGGATCCCAAGTACTGAAATGTCTGGTTAAGGCTATTGATAAAACATCCGCAGTACAAGACAGCAGCATATCACCCAATTTCTTCCAAAGATGTGAGACGTGTATCTGCATTTGCAGGCGCACTGTGGCAGTTCACATCTGAGTAGATTACATATGGGAGGCCTACGTGTGGATGCTGTCTCTCTATTATCCTATATCAAGTGTTACCTTAGCTTTCCTTAAGTGTTGTTATTCTCTTTGGCTGTCCCATTCCTCCCTCATTAGGAGGAATCCAGGAAGGGGGAGTGAAAAATACAGAAACCTGATTTGGCTCACAAAGCTCATGAGCTGAGAGCGGCTGGCAGCTGGAAGAGTGCCTAAGGGAGGTATTGTCTGCTCATCCCATTTTTACACACTTCCCTAGGCGGCTGTGTCGCAGCCCAGGCTGGACAGGCATTTGGTCCAACTTGAGATGCTCATTTATTTGGTTTTGTTATATTCCTCTGACTGCTCCCTGACTGATTTTGGCTCTCTGAGAGTCTGTAAGCAGTTAAGGTCACTTGCTTTAGTAAACGTACTTTCTGCTTCACTTTTTTACCATTTTCCCCCTCCTTTGCTTTTTAAAGTTACTTGCCCTTTTGATGGGTGTTCCCAGTTAGGGGCACACTGGACCTCCAGCTCTGGAGAAGATGTTCTAGTCTACTCAAGACCTCTTGGTGGGGATTTCTTGCTTGTGATCAGTAGCTGAGGCAGTGGGGATGGAGATTGCCATCTCTGCACCTGGTAGTACCTACCCCATGTTTACCTGGTGACTGGAGCGCTGAAGGAGCAGGCTGTGGAAGTGTCCCTGCCCAGGCTCTGTTGTGTTGCATCCTCCATACCTCCTGCTGAAAGCAGATAAGGAGTAAGAGCACCCATCAGAGGAGAGAGGAAAATACAGGTCCTGACTCTCCTCTGCTGGGTAAATAGATGCAACATGAAGATGAGCTCCTTACAAGGAGAACAACAATCTCCCTTGGTTGGATGAGTCTCTGCCAAATCTGGATACACTGGATTCTACTTCATGGTTTGCTTTATGTTCATCTTCCCTCTCTACTCCTTGGGCGTATGTGAGCCTTTGGTCTCCAAATTTAATTATGGTGACCTTTTTCTTCTAGGCTGTAATACAGTCCCTGGTTACAAAGGGAGATCTTAACCCTCTTACTAACTAGTTGGAGGCTCAGCTGTGTCTTGAAGTTACTTCAGGAGAAACCTGTAGCACAGCAATCAAGTGCACAGGCAGTTCAGCAGCCTGAGCTGCTGTAAGAAAGCATTGGCAGGACAGAAGTTTTTCTTTCATCGTACAAAGGCCCAGACCTGTTGCATTACTCTTGTGTGTCCTGTTTGTGGCTTTACACCAGCTCTGCAGTGTTTTCTGCACTCTCACAATAGCTCAAGCTCTCATGGGCTGAGAAGTTCTGATTTACTCATGACACCAGTGTTTGTCAGCAAGAGGTGCAGGTGATTCAAAGGCAGCTGCCTTTGTTTCCGCTGTTCACTGGGTGTCTGTGTGAGAGGAACACCTCTTGCTTTTCTCCTCAGATGGTGCTCAGAACTAGTCAAGTGTTATTTTCTACAAATTACTCCTCCTACCCTGCCAACCCAAGATCTTTCTTTTATAATGGAGTTAGCTTTGGGTGCTTTTCCCATGCACTTTTCTTTAGATTCAGCACAATATGTTGTTTTAAGATCTACTAATAAATTTTCTAGAGCAGTGCTGAATTTCCAGGACTACGTTTAATAAGATGCCACAAGAATGAATTAGTCTGAGGGATGGTAACCTGGAAGTGAGGGGTAGGAGTGAATGAACACAGGCTTCAATGGGCATCCAAGAGACAACCTTGTTAAAAACTGAACACAGCCTAATGCTGATGGTTGCAAAGATGACTGAAGCTTTGGAGGACTGGTTCACCAGGGAACCCACTCCACCTTCTTAGTAGAAGCAGCCTGTGCACCTGAATTGGGTAGAAAGGGAAAATGAAAAAATGTATGGATACAGGGGATGTTAACACTCCTTGGAGGGAATTTATGGTGGGGGACAATACAGATGTTGAAGGGAGAGATTTATTAAAATTGAATAAAGTGTCTGCTTTGACTAAAATATTGCTTAAAGAAAATGACACCCTGTAAAAAATTCTCTAGTGCTGGCCTAAATTTAAGAGGGTGAAAATGACTGTTCAGTAGGGCAGAGTATGCTAGGAACCCAGAGGGAGTTTAGGAGTTGGTTCACTTGCCAGTGGGTGGTGCAGCCTGAGGGGCTCTGGGATAGGGGCACTGTTGATTTCTCTCTCTTTAGCATCTGTCTGAGCTTTCCCTTATGGTTTATCCCTGTCTGGGCAGAAGGCAGGATGAGACAGTGTGAGAGGTCTGATTAGAAGAGGAGGAAGGATGAATATCATGTTCCTTGGAGAGGGAGGCTTGGAGGCAGAGCACTCGGGTGTACGTGCAATGTTGCCTTGAAACCTCTCTTGTAGTAGTGGTAATATAACCATATTTGCCCTCTCTCAAAATCACTCTATGTCTGTTTTATGTTGTAGGCACCTTGGTCCTTATCTAATGTTTTATCACCTTGATAGCTCTTGCCTTACTAAGTATGTCTGCTTCTATCTCTCTAATCTCTTCACGTCACCTCCCCAGGGTTTTCTTTCCTTTTTCTCTTACTGTTCTCAGTGACTCCTTTACCTGTTTGTGTATTTTTCTTTTTTTTTTTTTTTCCACCTCTCACAGATGCATTGCAACCTCAGTTGACATTTCCACTTTCCCTTGCAGCAGCAGCGAGAAAACACCATGTGGTGAATACAGGATGTGTACAGGCTGTGGCGCCCTGGGGAGCTGGAGATCTGGTGTCCACTGGATTGGGAACTGACCCCTTCAAGCTCCCTCAGTAACCTGAGTCAGCTCTGATGGTTGGTGGCATAGACAAACCAGCCATGAAAGCCTTTGCTCTATGTTCATGCAAGGAAGGCATTTTTGGAGGTCAGCAGCTGCCCATGATGTGGCAGGTGATGCCCAGAGATGTTGCAGTGAGGAGCCTCTCACCCCCGCACTGGCTTTTTCCAGGAATCTCCTCTCCCCAGGTCCTGGTGCACAAGGGTAGTCCAAGTGACTGCCAAGGGACGGATAAGCACAGTGTATCAAAGGAAGAGGGAACAGAAGTTAAGGCAGCCTGGAATAAGCAGGGGTTGAAAGCTTGTCAGGGCCTGGGGATGGATCCGTATACCCAATGTGGAGTGACAGGGGACTGGCCAGGAGAATGTGAATCTGGCAGGAGGACAGCTGATGGTGCTGCTCTGCAGGATAGTTTCACATCCATCTTCGGCAGCGTTGGCCTGTCTGAGCAACCAGCCTCACCTGAAGGACAGGGAGTAGCTGGAGAACCCCAAATGTCCGCAGTCTGTGCAGAGCTGTGGGACCCCTTCTGCCTGGGCATCACCAGGAGAGCTGGTAACAACACCTGCTTGTATAGAAAAGAAGTTTTCGTCAACCACAACCATGTTGTTGAACACCTGCAGCCTCAGTAGTGTGGGTGTCCTCAACACCTTGGCATTGCAATGGCTCATGAGCACAGTGCTGGTAGACCCAATTCATTTCAGAGAGTGCCTGTTCTCCTGGGAGCGGGTTTGTTTGGCTGAGTGTTGATGTCTCTGATTCAGACAGGCCTGTCACAGAGGTGAGATGTGGAGGTGAGCTGCCTAGAAGACGAGTCTCTTCTCTAAGTGAGCTGTCTGGTTGCTGATGTCCAAGGCAGCTGGGGTGAATGGCCCATGGAGGTGTCTGTCCTCCATCAATGACTGGAAAGGGAGGCTGATCTACTAGCTTAAAACTGCATCCCTGCCTTCCCACGGGCTCCTTGCCTGCTGGCTGAAGTGATGTGAGAGGAATCTGAATCTGGATGTGTGTGTGGGAGGTATCTGTCACTACCTGTGCTGAACATGTACCGTTTGGTTGTCCTGCTTTGCAGCAGGCAGCTCTGCTCTTGTGGACTACTAATGGCGATACTGCACCAGCTCTCTGTGCACATAGGTAATGGCACCTCATGCCTGGATGGTGCTCTTATCAGGGATGAGACTGGCATTTCGAGTGCTGCAGTCAGGTGCTTTGTTCCCTGGCGCTGGTTCCCAGTAGATGATGGGGCTGTCAGTGGAGCATCATGTGTGTATGAACTCGCGGCTCCTCCTCAGGGACGTGAGGAACTCTCTCTGGCTCCTGCGCTCTTCCTGCCACTGCCTTTTCTCTGCCTTCGCTCCCCAGATTCTCTCTATTCTTTGCCTTGGCAGGAAGAGGTGTCCCAGTGTGCTCAAGGCTTCAAAAAATGCGAGCAAAATTGGAAATGTTTCAGCTTTTTTGTACATGTTTCAATTTTTCCTTGCAGTTTACGGTGCTAGACGCACTGGCTCTTATTACATAAAGATGTTATTTCTTGTCATTAATCCAAGGCATGGTGGCTGTTCTTGGCACTTTCCTTCTAATTTGCTGTTCTCCTTGGTGAATAGCTGTCGGATGGCACATACAGATTCGTTCTACTTTAACCCTATTGGTAGCATTTGCATCTTAACCAAGGGAAGCATCCTCTCCTGTTTTTTCTTTTTTTAAATGATTTTATTAATGACATTAAAAAAAAAAAGTATGGCAGAAGCAATGGTAGCCCGGCAAAACCTGGGCCTCTCTTCCTGGGGAGCAATGAGAATTTCCAGGTTTGCTCATTCAACTTGGGCAGGAGTCACAGTGCTAAATTCTGGGGGCCCTGGAATTGGACACTGGACCTATGGACTTGGTTTTGTCTGGAAATACCACTTAATGTGTGAGAATAGTTTTCCACAGCAAGAAAACTTGCAAGGCCAGGCTGGATGAGGCTATGAGCAACCTGATCTAGTCGAAGATGTCCCTGCTCCTTGCAGGGGACCTGGACTAGAAGATCTTTGAAGGTACCTTCCAACCCTAACTGTTCTATGATTCTGTAAAACAATTTTTAGTGCTTAGCTGTTTATTCTTCTACAAATATTACTAGAATATGTCAGCATTAATGTTTCAGCACTTCTCCTTCTTTGCCTAGGTCAGGATGCAGAAAGCATCATTGTTAAAGCTTTTTCTCTGCACAAGTGTGGTCTTTCAGTCAGCAACCTGGCTAGTGAATGGGTTGTCCCACAGTGGAAGCATAAGGCTGAAATAATCCAACTTCTCCCCTGGCTTCCCTCTGAGATTAACGTTAGGCATGTTGCTGGACTCCTCTATACTTCTTGATCATCTGAAAATAAGAACAATTGTGCTCCACCACATGTTGTAAAGGCTAATTAAGGCCTCCTTGAGTAACTGAAGAAGCTTGGACGAAGGGGAGGACGGAAACAGAAATAACTGTTGCAAAACCAAGTGCTCTGCAGTTCAAAAGTGCAGAATTGAGTTGGCGAGTGCCTCTTATGTGGTCACAGACCGTATTTTTTGCCATCAGTCTCCGGCCTCTATCAGGTGCCTGAAGGATGGTGCTCACTTAATGAGCAGCCAGGTTACACTTTGTTTTCCTGTGTTTGTTCAATGCGTGGCTCTAGGCCTTATTGACAACACACTGTTTAAGTCCTGCTCTGAAGACAGGATTATTGACTTTCTCATAGTCTTTTTTTTTTTTTTTTTTTAATATCACAGTAGTATCTGAGTGCTCATCATTATAGAACCCAAGTGCTTCACAACCATTAATTTATCTTTACAACACCCTTGGGAGGAAAGGGCTGCTCTTGGCTCCCTGCTTATGGAGAGGGGATGGCAGTGGGCACAGATTGAAATTGGAAGCATCCAATAATTTTGAAATCCTAATTAGAGATACCTGGGACTAGTATTTTTCAGAACCTGCAGAGTGTAGCATTTCCTGTGTTCAAAGTGTGGAGCCTTCACGTGCAGAAGTGAACTGTCAGTCATCCCTCAAGCTGGACTTGGGATTTCTGGTCTGCAGTGCATAATGAAAATAGAAGAATTAGCAACCACTTTTTTTGAAGTGACTTATTTTTTTCCCAGAGATCAGAGTCTTGGGACAGATGCTGTCTGTGTTCAGCTCTCTTCTGACCCCATGGTGACAGCAACAGCCTCTGGAAGAAAGCCCACCACTGCAGTGGGTTACCAGATGGTGCAATTGCGCCATGGTCTCAGGAGATAATAGGATGTGCTGGGTAGGCTAGTCCATGTGTGCTGGTACAGGAGAGGGACCATATGGAAAACTTCCTAATTGTACTTCTTTTCCCACAAAAATTACGGAGTGGAGTAGGGAAATCCAAATACCTTAGGCCCAGGTTTCTAGAGTAGATGGCTTGCTCTACAAAGTTAGAAGAAGGTCTTCCCAAGATGCCCTTCCCATGGTAGTAAAGCCTGTTCCCAGAGAAGTAAGGACAGAGGATGGTGTGGGGGTTGGGATGCAGGTCCTCATACTTCACACCACATTAGGATGGTGCTGATGTTTGGTGCATGGTGGATGTTCCGTCAGCTTGCAGTGTTGTGAGACCCTTGGCTGTGTAGCTCTTGCTGAATTTCGGTGGGACTGGGAGCTGCAGCCTCCTCAAGGACAGCTGATCAGTGGGATCTTGCCTTGGCTCCTGGTGGGAGCATCCATCAATTATTTGGTTTGGAGCCAAACACCTGTGTTAAACTCTTGCCAGTTTTGCAAGCAGGGAAATGAGAGCCCTGCATTTCCCATATGGGGAGTATTTGGGAAATATGAGAATATTCCCATATGAGAAATACGGTTCCTCTGAGGGAACCTCATTTTTGTCTGTCGTCCTGTTTGAACTTTTGTTTGCTTTGTCTTGAGTATTTCAGGTAGATATTAGCTATTTACTCTTTTGTACATTTGTATTTTTTTCCTTCTCCAGAGAGCTTCTCATTGTAACTGTCTTTCAACAGAAAATTGTTTTTACAATTTCATGGAAGCTTTGACATGGAAAACATCTTACTTTCACAGAAAAGGATTATTTGGGGCAACAAGTGTAATGCCAGCGGGCCTGCAATGCCTCCTCTAAGCCCTGACTATCCAAGTTCTGTGGTACATTTTGGTTCATTATAACAGAGGAGGTCAGCTGCATGGTGTGACATCAGCCAGGTACCTTTTCTCATGATGTGTTATAGCTGCCTGGGTGTCAGGATTTGCTGCTCTGCTTTACAGGGGTGTGAAGAGGGAGCCCAATGCAGAGAGAAAACTTTGAATGCTGAGCAAGGGGCAAAGAGCCCCACAGAGCATAATTTTGGAATCCAAGAGATTAATCTTTTTTTTTTTTTTTTTTTTTTTTTTTCCCCTGTAATAAATATTTTGATTTAACACCAAAAAGTACATATTTTTTTCCTCATCTCCCCAGAGAAACTTTTCTGACCTGCTGCACTCTGCAGTATGCAATTGCGTCGCTGTTGCAGGGCTAGCAGCTTTACTTTTTGACTTCCAGCTGTCATTGTTTGATCTCGACCATACTGGTTGATTGTATAAATGGTGGTTTTATATGTCATAGTAAAATCTGGGTTTATTTTGCCTCTCTCCCAGCTGTATTTGCAAGTCTGGTGTTTGCTTGGATTTGGATAACTGATGTCTTGTGGGTGGAAAAAAGAGTCCTTGTTTGTCTACTTGTTGGCATCTGTGATAAGAAATCTAATCCTTCCACTGGTGTGTTTCTAGGATCCAGCAGATAGAGGTAGCTCTCTATTGTCAATTTTAGCTCCTTTTTAAATGTACATATTTACTGTCCATTGGGATGTCTAGTTCTCTGTGTGCATCTTAATGAGGTGGTAAAAGGATGAAACTTGTGTGTTTTAGTGACTTTCTGAAATTTCCCAGCTGAGAATTGGACTCCTGTGTTTCTGTTTGCGGCAATCTAGTCTGCTGTTTGAGCTTTTTTCCCCATTGCAAAATTAAATCACTTTATTACCTGCATTTTTCCAAGGCAAAAGTCACTGCTATGCATTTGAGCAAGTGTCTTTTCTTTCTAGGTGTTGCTAGAGCAATCTGTCTTGCTCCATTTAACAGAACATTCCCCTCACTGATTTCTTCCCTCAATGGCCAATGCCATTCCAATTTGCTTCTGCTGCAAGCCATCTTTGTAAAACTGCTAATTGTAATTTATGCGAAATTAGGTGTTTTTGTCATTCAACTTGAAATGCTGCACATTTGGATGTGGAGAGACAGCTGCTTTGCTAAGGCGATGACTGCCATTGTTCAGAGGTAGGTGCAAATTCTGCTTGCCTGCGCTCCGATCCGGCCCAGTATGAGCGAAGCCAAAGCCACGCGGTTACCTGTGGCGTGGAAATAAAGCAATAAATCACGTCGAGGGCGTGGCGTGTTACGCCGGGTGCAGTGCTGCACTGGTGGGGTCACGGCTTCCCGCTGATTCTAAGCACAAGTATGGTGCATACGTTGCTTGCTGGACACTATGTGGACATTTTTTTGTGTGAAACAGCTCAGAGCTGAGCAAGAACAAGGCCAGGGCAGGTTTCGGTCCTCCCAAAGCTGTGAAAACATGCTTGTGCAAGTGTGCCAACCTGGAGAAAAGTGTAGTGCTCTTGGGTTGCTCCATGCAGGGGATGCTGCCTTTAAAAATACATTATGCTTGGGAGAGTGCAGGTGCCATTCTTGTTCCTTTGCTTCAAGGGTGCCAGTTTTCAAGATTTCTATTTATTTATTTATTTTCCCCCTGAATTTGCATGGAGGGGAAAACTTGCTTTCAGGTAGCAAGTGTTTTAATGAAAGCTGAGATGGCCAGTTGCAACTCTTACATTAGGAGGACAACTCCGGGTATGGCTGTGAAGGCAGGGAGAGGCTGCCTGGAATCACCTTTACCTCTTCCCTCCACCTGTGGGAGAGGTTGGCCCTGTGTGACCCATGTATTTGGGGATGTCACTCTGAAGCAACGCTGATGCGGCCATGGGTACACTCTGTTCTCAGTTTCTACTCCATCTGGAAATAAAGGGCAACTTCTGTTACCACCCTTGCACCACGACACAGGCATTTTTAGAGGTGCAAAGTGGATTTATTGAGCTGCAGGTGAAATGAGCTCCATTATCTTTTTCAGCTCTGGTGTTGTATATTGCAGTCTAGGTGCTGCTCCTAAGAAGAGCCTGCAGCCATCTGTTTGATATTTATGAGATTGTAATTTTGTATCAGGGAATTTATTATTCTCTATTAAAAGGTAGGCATAAAATAAACCAAGCTAAAGGGCATACAACCTTTCCAAAGGTTTTCAGCCAGTTAAATCTTTCTCTCTCTCCTAGAGAATACTGTACTTGAAAGCAAGATAACAAAACACCTGGATGTGGTTTCTGTTAGCTCTATGTAAACATTGCAATCCAAATGCAACTGGCTGCTGCTCTTGAGGGGTTAAAACACCTTCTGTACATTGTTTTTGGAAAAAATTGTTGACATTACAGCTGACATTGAAATTGCAGAGTAATTGCCTGTTGATCAGTGTGTTTAACTGTTCCAGTACCTTTCTACATCCCTGAAACCAGCTGCTGGAGGCAAGCCATGTTCCAGCAGCTTCCGGAAGTTATTTTACTGCTTAATAGTAGATTTGCAATGTTTTTTGTTCAAGCTTTATCACACTCACAAATCCGTGTATATACACTTAGGTTCTGGTGTGGCTATTTTCATAGCTTTTATTTTGGTTTTTTTAAGCCACCTTCATTCACTTCAAATTCCTCATAAAAGAGGGATGACCCAGAGCTTGGCTGTTGCTTGGCTCCTAGCTGGACACAGATGAGGAATCCTCCTCTGTGTTATCGGCCTGGATTTCATTAGGAGCTTATGTGCATGCAAGAGAGTCCTTAGCCTGGCTCCTGAAATGAAGATGAGTTGATTTCTGTGCAGAGATGAACTGTTTGCCCCACAGAGAACACTAACATTATTTTCTGGATCAAGGTATTGCTGGATCTTTACTCTGTCAGATATGAAATGTACGCTGTAAAGCTTTGCATATAAATATATGTCCATTCATTTCAGTTTTCTGTGCGCATGCGAGCATGAAATAGGACTGCTTTCATGCATACATGCATATATTGTACACAAATTTATCATATTTTTAAGATGCATTTCTTCACTTTGTTTTTGCATGGATGAACGTAGTCAGGATCAGCCTGTGGCTTATGGATTTTATATGTGGGTTACTTGAGCTGAACGCAGTGCAAGCCTTAAACGTCTGTATGTGAAAATTACAGCACAAAAGTGTACACCTAAGCACGCTGAGTTTCTCTGCATTTAATGAGACACATGAATGTTGATCCAGCTTTTCCCAAAAATCCTCCCACCTGAAAGTGAATGCTCAACACCTCTTGGGACCAGAGAATTTTGCCATCCTGTAGTTTGAAGATAAATGAGTAAGTGAAGTATGATAAGCCAAAGCCAGTGGGATTTCTTACTGTGGCAGAATACTTTAAAGTCTGTGACTCTAATGTCGAAAGGTGAAGTTGAGTGATCTTAAAAATCGGCAGGAAATTTGTCTTGGGAAGCCTGTGCTAGGGTTCTGAGTTGTGTTGTTGGATGGTTTGCTGAAAGCTGCTTCATCTCTGGAATCTCAGCTGTGGAGTGCAGATGCTTTTCTCTACTATAATCATGCTTTTAATACGTTTAGTAGCTAATGCATGTATATTTGCAGCAAAGCTTGTCTGTAGGATGCTCTTCACCACTTGTTATCTCACATTATTCATGGCAGAACCTTGCAAAAGTGGAATAACACAGGGGAGAATTAGGCTATGTTCTCTAATTGTTCCTTTAGTGGCTTACCCTAATTAGAAATGCATTATTTAATAATTAAAATGCACTATTTTGTAATTCTGTAGTGATCTAATTGGTTAGTCTTTGCAAGGCCTGAAGAGAGGATTTAAAACCAGGTAGAGAGCTCTTAGATGACATCTGAACAATGTGCACACTGTCAGTAATTTAAGCTTAACTCTTGGTTTTTTTTTTTTTGCCAAAATGCTTGTGTGTCCATACATATATAATCTCCTGTGTCTTTTAGGAGCTTGGCTTTTACCTTCAGGAGTGGGTTTTCCCAGACAGTGTTCACATGGCTTTATATAAATCCCAGGAATGGCTGGATAGCCATATTTAACATAGCCATTTAACAGCCACAGACTCTGACTTCATAGGAAGCTTTACTTTTTGACAGCCCTCCAGACTTGCTATACTATTATGCTTTCTGTGTATTAGGAAAAATGAATTTTTAGCTCCATTTCCTTAAAGAAAGAGTGTAGGTGTCTGGACCATCCATCTCTTGAAGCCCTTGGTCCTTCTTCAGTCCCTTTTGACAGGTCTCAAAGCAAAGCTGTTGGAAGGGGGCAACCACATAGACTTAGAAAAAATGTACAAAGGCTTCTTCAGCAGAAATCCTGCTGTGGGCAGTCAGCCTTATCCGATATCTGGTACTCCACGTGGCTGTTCAGCCTTGGCACGCATGCATGCAGGGGAGACCCTGCTCCTTGCAGAGCCTCTGCTTGTCCCTCAGGAGCGTGCGACTTGCCTGCGTTAGTGTTCAGCCCCTGCCAACAGAGGGAAATCCTCACCCCTTGGCAGCCTGTGCAGCTTGGAAGATGAATATTTGACCACAATGGATATGAGATTTTTTTTAAAGACACTTTTAAAAACTTTTTTTCCCTGGTGCTCTGCCTCTGAAATGCATCTGATAGCTGACCTCCAGCCTGAAGGTTGCTTCCGCCTCCTCTTCCTCCTGCTTGGAGGTTATTTTCCTGTCCCATCCGAGTGACTCAGCAGTGATTACTCTCCATCTTCATGCAGCTCACGATGGGAGGGCGACTTGACTGAGGAGCCCTGTATTTCTCTGCAGGGCCTTGGAGACAGCCATGCTGTACCAGAAGACATTTGCAGCTGATCTCCTCCTCGTGTCTGGCATTGCAGTGAGGCAGGTTTTTGGCTACGATACATCAATCTGCATGCACTGTACGGAAAGTTGTCACTAAACTACTGTTTTGTTTTTTCTTTTTAGCAGGATGGTAATAGTTATTTGCCCTTGTACTTGAAGTCCTGAGTAACAGCATGGCTGTCTTTAGATTTCTGTGCATTTTCCTTAGCTATGCTATTTATTTTCTGGGATTAACACTGCCTGGAACACTAGTGCCTGGCATAAAAAGATAGAGCTCTGTCTCTATTGTTCAGCTGCAGCTGCAAACCTGAAGCAGTTTGTACTGTGGTCACTGCAGTTAGCAAAAGACATGGATCATTGCCCTGGTGCTGCCCAAGCATGCAAGATGCTCTGGCTGTAGCTGTGATATAACTTTGAAAAAGCATTTCTTGTGTGTAAGCACTGATGACATAACTTGACCAAAGGCTGAGTGTTTTCTGACTCTTATTTTCTTGTTTGTCAAAGGCTCAGTACAGCTGCAGTGGAGGTACCAGAGGATCTTTTTTGGCTGTGATGGGGATTGGAGTTCGGCCCTTCTGGTCTGATGATCTGTGACTTTTGCTTTAGCTTTCTGCATCCTTCACCTATGGGAATTTGTCTTTTTTTTTTTTTTTTTTTTTTTTTTTT